>JAYMTF010003029.1:0-16317 GCA_036897485.1 Pelargonium nanum | reverse complement strand
CTAAGTGTACCATAATGTGTTATTTGCTTTAAGTGAAAACCCCATAGGGGTTATCTGCAATTTGCCCAAAAAAAAACGGCACCTTTAGTCGTCTTCTCGAAGCATCAGATTCTTGCGAGACATGGACTGGTAATGCTAGGGTTAGGGTTTTGTGGTGCATCGCGTAACCAAATCTCCTCGCCGCCCAACTCTGCCATCTACGTCGCTAACTCATGGGTTCCCTGAACGGCTCCTTTGGTTGCTCTCTGGAAATGGAAAATTTCCTCTGCCAGAGGCTACTCGATCAGACTCAGCCGATTTCTGAGCGATTCCGAGCCCTATTCTCGCTGCGCAACCTCAAAGGTCCTGGTCCTCGCGATGCCCTTATTCGTGGTATGTTTCTTCGTTTTTATGAATATAATTGCTGTTATGCTAGTGAATTTAGTTTGATTCTTAGTGTTTTCGATGCAAAAATGGTTTATTTCTGATCAGCGAAGCTTACTTTTGTCAAACACCACGTGTATGAATTAATTATATTGAAGCGATTACATTGATTTTAGAGATAGGCTGCTGTGTGTCATGTAAAAAAGACCACTTTTTTAGATGCTCATCAGGTAATGTTCATTTGGGATTTGGGGATTTGATAGTTTTTGGCTTGCTTGGTGTCAATTTAATTGGTTATTTGGTTGCTTGTTTGGTTTAGTGATATGGGATATCCATGAATTGTATGAAAGTGATTTTAAAGGTTCATTGCAACATGCCTCTCTAAGAAATACAACACGTTTCATTGCACGATTTCGTAATTCTAATGCGAAGTTTATTGTTTTATTGTATGTGTCATTATATTGTGATAACTATATTTTGGTTGCTTGATTGCTTTTTCTTATTTTAGACAAGTGAGGTTATTTTTTGTATAGTAAAAAAATATGTTTTTAGCTATTAATTTACTTACTTTTTACTTCAAATCTGAACATTTGAACTTCTAAACGATGGTTTGGAATAACTCACCTTGTTTGCAAGGGATTGGTTGTTGAGCTTACCCTGATTACCATTTGAATGTGAAATTCATTTATGTTTCTCAAGTTTTGTTAGTTACCTTGTGAAATGCCCTTTTAGACGCTTCAACATATATTGGATATTTGTGTGGTGAGCAGCAACAAGGGACTCTTCCAACTTATTAGCACATGAAGCTGCATTTGCATTGGGCCAAATGCAGGATGCTGATGCTATCCCTGCTTTGGACGCAGTACTTAACGATCTTTCGTTGCATCCTATTGTTCGCCATGAGGTGAGTGTATATAGCAAAAGATTGTTTTGGTATTCTGTTCCCTTGATAGAACATTGTTATGTTATTTTAATTGTTAAAATGGTGGTGTAGGCTGCTGAAGCTCTCGGTGCTATTGGTTTAGAGAGTAATGTTCACCTTCTAAAGAATAGCTTGGTTTCAGATCCAGCTGAGGAGGTGCGAGAAACATGTGAACTGGCTCTCAAGCGAATTGAGGAATTGAAGAATGCTGGCAGTGAAGAGGGGTCATCCACCGTGGAAAAATCACCTTTCATGTCGGTTGACCCAGCTGCAGCATCTTCTACATGCTCTTCTGTTGCTGAGCTGAGGTATGCCTGCTTTAAAATGTGGAATTACAGATCTCACAAGTAATGATTGTTTAGGTGATTGACTGATGCTACCTGTACTTGAAGGGGAGTTCTTTTGGATGAAGGAAAATGCATGTATGAGCGCTACGCAGCGCTCTTTGCACTTCGCAACCATGGCGGGGATGAAGCTGTTACTGCTATAATTGATTCCTTGGGTTCAAAAAGTGCTCTACTGCGCCACGAGGTTTGTTCATTATTTGCAAAACTGATAATTTTACTCAACTTATTTTCTAGTCATAATTTGGTTTTTATAAATGGATATTTGATGAGGCTGTTGGCTTTATATGAATGGCCCATGGTATTGGTTTAAGACTATAGGTCTCTCATTATAATTCTCTTTTGGCCTTTTCTATTGATTTCTTGAGTTTCACGATTCTTGCGAGAATTCTTTCTGTGTGATTTTTTTTTTGTCATGAAATATGAACTTCTATTGGAAGTTTTGTATTTGTCATTATTTTGTTGTTTATCATTCAACTTTGTAATTTTGAGTTGGCCTTCCATGCCATATGCAATAGTGTTAAGCTTTCATCTGCTTATTTGCTTCTCCATCTTTGGTTATTATTGGTGTAATTCTCAGGTTGCTTATGTTTTGGGACAACTGCAAAATAAAGCTGCTTCTGCTGCACTTTCCAATATAATTAGGGATGTGAATGAGCACCCAATGGTAAGACATGAAGCTGCTGAAGCTCTTGGCTCCATTGCAGGTATGTTTACTTCATATTACAGTTATTACTATCTCATTCATCATCAGCATAATTTTGGTTAGTGGAATACAAAATGCAAATAAAGGAAACATACTATATATACTTGATCATGGCAGCACGTCGGAGCATCTATTCTATGTTTTATGCCTATGAGCATAGTATTTCATGAAACCCTGGTACCAAGTCCATGATTTGATGTCTGTTGCCTCCTGTTTCATAAGACTGAAAATGGCTATATAATTTGGCCTATAGATCACTTCCTACTAGGGAGAATGTGGCCTCTGCTGTGCCCCAAGACCTTAGGTTGCTCTATCATCAAACTTCATACATATGAATTGTTATTCAGTTGTGACTGTTGATACTGAATCTTAATTGTTCTCAGTTTTGGTTTATCTAAATTATGTACTTGGTGTGCTTGTAGATGTCCAAAGTGTTGCACTTCTTGAAGAATTTGCAAAGGATCCCGAGCCTATTGTTTCACAGAGTTGTGAAGTTGCTCTGAGCATGCTGGAATTTGAAAGATCAGGCAAATCATTTGAGGTATGTAACTTGAAAGTTTAGTCTATCATAATCAAACGATGAATAGAGCACTCCTTTAACAATGTCTGACAAGTTTACTTGGTGGTGCAGTTTCTCTTCATGCAGGCTCCTTTGGTGCGGTGCAGTAGTAGCTGTTGATCCCTGGCAATGCATATTATTTGCGAGTTTACATATAGTCAAAAAAAGGAAAAGTATCAGCGATGAAGAGACAAGATCAACATGCTTAGTATTTAGGATTTGTAAACTTGTCTGGTCTTGCGTTTATGCCAGTAACGGTTAATTTATAGTGCCCTTTTCTATTTCCTCTGAAACAGTAAAGTACAATGGTTAAATAATGATTATTATTTATGCCAAGTTAATGGTTAAACTGTACGAATTGATTAATTTAATCGTGTGTTTGTATTTAATAAGAGTGTCAGAACTTTTGTTCACAAGTAGCTTGAAATATCTTTGAAATGTTCTTTAACTTATTATTTTTATTCTTCTGGATGCACATCAAGTTCATTTGACTACGAAAAGGTAGGTACTTGACTAATTGCTCTTGACTATGGTGAACCAGACTGTATCTTCACTAATCTTTCTCATTACAATTCTGAAAACTTTATATGGTACACATTGGTACATGACTGATATCGGAGGTTTCAATATTTTGACAGGACAATATGCAGTTTTTGCTGAAGGTGAGGCTCCATCAAAGTATATGAAACGATAGGTAAGTGACTATTTTCAAGTTTTGTGGAACGACATATTCTGGTTGGATTTGTTAATCGTTAAGTTGGTTTCACTGATGTCTTATGGAACTTGAGCCTATTTTCCCTGCGTTTTTTGTCTCTTCATAGTGACACAGATCTTTCTATTTACATGCACACACCTTTCCAATATTTCTTGTTTAGATGTAAACACAGAACTACAGAACAGGGTACTAGAAAGAACACTTGCTCTAGCAGACTAGGAAAATACAGAGATATATAGTTGAAATATAGAGACACTTGAAGCAATGTCTCTTGGGTTCGTTTCATTGATATGAATATGATAGGACGAAGAAGATGAGAGCATATACGAGAAACTTGCATGTGGCATGTGCAGCTTGTTTGATCGTGTATTTGGACCAAGAAAGAATCTGTTTCCTTTAAGGTGATGAAACCCGTTTTTCGCTGTTAGTACTGTGACATCGAGAATGGAAATGAGAGCGAGAATGGTCGTGTATAGTTTTGTTTGAACCTAGTCCAGAAACGAGAATGAGAATCTGGTCCTCGTTGCTGTGTATCTTGATTTTGTATCCATGGAAGAGTAGAATACTAATTATCACAACCATACATTGTAGTGTGCTCAAGTTCCAAGCTTGACCTACTTTTCTTCAAAAACTCCTCAAAGTCAAAACACCCCATATATGATAAAACCCAACTCATTGCTTCTAAAGACTTGTACTTTTGTCACGGACCGAAAGAATCGCCCTTGTGGCTAACTTTATTCGTGGACATCAATTACGAATTAGGACAATATAGTTGTATATGTATCATAAAAATGTGTCTCAACTATAATAAAATGCTTTGGGGGGCACATTCTTTGGATTAGCTAAACAAATCAAACCAGCAATGAAATACAATGTATTAAAAGTGGAATGGTCGGTTGGTGTTAAAAATGAGGAGGTGGCAGTGCAATCGTGCGCATAGCTACGCGACAAATAGCTGCAGTTCCCAGGTGCGGCGATCGGCGCAAATGTGGACTTTACTTGCTATACTTCCAAAACCATACTCATCAAACCAATTTCATTAGTCAATTGATAATACCTACTTTAGATTTTTTATTGTTTAATTTAGTTACATTGATGAGATTGATGATTTGACTATCAAACAAATTTTTTTTTATTTTAAATTGTTGGTAATAAAGTGTCATAAATATAATTAGTTAATGTCTAAAATTCAATCAAATACATAAGAGTTTGACTCGTCACAAATTGACATTAATATATACTCTAAGATATTTGTATTTTTGTATGAAATAACAAAAAGACATAATCCAATTTACACAAGTTTGGTATTCTCTCGTATCACCAAAAAGTGGAGGTGGCAAAAGTTAGGGTCGGGATGGATTCGGGTTGCTGAACTCTAACCCGATTTTATAGGGTTGGTCAGATTGGGTTTCAAGCATAAAATACATTATTTTTACATGTATATTCAACCCGAAACGTTTCGTATTTCGGGTACTCTTTTGCCAGCTTTACCAAAAAGTCCCCTTTAGAAGAAGCCTTCAATGTCCTCATAATTTCTTATAAATTTAGGACTTAAAGTCTCCAAATCCTCTTCACTTCACTACTCTTCACACCGACTTGCTCTCAAAAGCCAATACATTTATCATTTTCTTGCACCATTTCCTAGTCCCCTCGTGCGTCCCTTTCACCTTTGTCTCCATCTATACCAACCATACATGGCCTCTGCAACAACTGGGTCTCCTTGCGGCGCGTGCAAGTTCCTCCGCCGGAAGTGCGCGTCCGACTGCATATTCGCACCCTACTTCTGCTCGGAGCAAGGACCGGCTCGTTTCGCGGCCATTCACAAGGTGTTCGGAGCCAGCAATGTCTCCAAGCTCTTGCTCCACGTCCCTCTTCCTCACCGCTGCGAAGCCGTCGTCTCCATAGCTTACGAAGCTCAGGCTCGCCTCTCTGACCCTGTCTATGGCTGCGTTGCCCACATTTTTGCCTTGCAACAACAGGTCATAATTAACACTCATAACTTACTATATATAGTAACTTCTTTTTTCTTCTCTCAGACTTGGACAAGATTAAGGGCTCGTTTAATCGTAGAAAACAGTTTCCGTTTTCGTTTTCATTTTTCTGTTTTATGTTATATATGGAAAATTTGAAGAATTTAGAAAACCTACTTTGAAAAACGGTAAACAGTTTTCCATTTTCCAGTTTTATGTTTTTCAAATGAAAAACGGTGCAACTAAACAAGTTTTTCAGATTTCTGAAAACAGTTGTCTAGAAAATTGGAGAAATACTCCATAACTAAACAAGCCCTAATGTTTCGAAAACTTGAAGAATTTAGAAAACCTACTTTGGAAGTAACTAAACAAGTTTTTCAGTTTTCAAAACAATTTTCTAGAAAACTGGAGAAATAGTCCATAACTAAACAGGCCTTATCTTTCGAAATGGGTGGAAAATTGTTCAGGGTAGTTAGCTATTTGTGATTAACCCGATCGATAATGTACCAAATATATATTCTTATATTGATTTCTTGTTTTTTTACTATGGTCTACAGGTTGCATTCCTGCAAGCACAACTGATGCAAGTGAAGGCTCAGCTGGCTCAGAACTTCCATGACATCCCATCATCAAACAATTTTCCAAGTACTAATTATGATCCAAATACAAGCAGCAACTACATGATGATGATGATGGGCTCAGAGCTTTCTCCACAGAGCTCTCATGAATCCATGGACCTTAACAGTAGCTGCAGCACAGATCCAGGCTTCAACATGCATGAGACTCAGAGCAGTATATCATCAGAGGAGGACTTGGTCTCTCTTCTCCACCAATCAAGTGCATATAATTACAATACTGCCACTACCACCATGAAAAGACCATTCAGCTATGACTTGGGTGAGCTTCAAGCTCTGGCCTCGAGGATGATGAGGAACTGATCATGATATTTGTTATGATATTGATGATCTGATAAGGATGATGATCAGACATTTAGACCTAACAATGCGGACGCGGGCTAAAACGGGTCTGACTAAAAAAATGTAAATGTTTTTATATATCGGACAACTTTTTGTTAGTTCTTACGTGTCTCGTTAACTTGAGCGAGCGTCAACCTCTGGTCTTGGGGATGAAGAGAAACTCAAGATGTACATTATGGTATTGATGATCATATAATGGTGATGAACATTACACCTAGCTATGCGGAATGTGAGTTTAAATGGGTCGATCCAAAACACATACACATATGTTTCAATCAGACAAATTTTCGTCAGTTTAAACTGTTCAATCACTTAGTGAAATTTAATAAAACTACTTCTTTTTTAGCTCGGCCTGAATTTACATTTGAAATTTGATAAAATACTAGCTAGCTAGCTAGAGTTGTTAGCTTACTAATTCAATCTCTCTAATGAATGATGTAATTTTTAACATCAATTATAGACATTTGTAAATGTAAGTATATGGGAATCTGGACCATTTTAGAATTGTTTTTCACATTGCTCACTGTACAATGCCATGGCTAAGAAAGTCAAGAAATTGGGATTAGGAAAGAGATTATTATGATAAATACTGCACCTTTTGACTAATTACTTCAAGGAAATGAATTAATTTAACCAAGTGCATATAGCCATATACACCCATGCAGTCCACATAATCTATTTTAAAACTTGGCCGTTAAATAACTCTAAAAATATGTTTACTCTCTAAAATAAATGGTGTAAAAAAGCTCATATACGTTGCATATATATGTATTGACACACCCAAATTCTAATCTTAATAGAAAATAATAATAAAATGAAATGAATTACAAATCTACACAAGCGATCGGTATATGAAAACAGAGAAAGTTCAAAATATCGTCTAAATAGCCTCAAATAATGGCACGTAGACTTAGACTAAAGCCAAAGACTGTATTATGATAACTGCGCCGACCAAGTTTTGATGCCAGTTTTGTTGCTGACTTCTTTTATATTGAGGATTGCTCATTTCATCCATTTTGCTATTTGTTCTTGGAGTGCAAGGGAAAAGTGCTTTGCTTTTATGTCTTTCTTTTGTTGTCGGTTAACGGGAAGGTTAATCAAGTTGCGAATTTTTTCACCTTGTTTTGTTTTAATAACACTGTTAACCCTCGTTGTATTATTATTCGCCTGCTTGTGAGCGTTCCTCAATTTTTTTCTTCGAAATTTGCCTATGGAGGATGTTTTGATTTCTTTTCCTCCTTGGGTCCTCATTAATCTATCAATTTGTTTTATAAAAAACTAAAAAAAAAACTAGTATAATTGTATAAAGGATACAAAGAGCCTTGAGGATGTGATAAAATAGCTAAAAGAAAGAGAAGAGGACCCACTTGGTTAGGGTTTAATGTGTTGTAATGAGTAGGTTCACCTAACATACACAAGTGTTTTTTTTTCTTCTAAAATTAATACCAATAATCTATAACCTTATTGTACATATCTGAACCAACATCATGTCCCCTTAATTGAATGCATCATCAAGAAAACAATTAAGCAACTTGTTTGCTTCAATAATTGCAATTAAGCAATCAAACTATTGGAGCATATTGGTATATACAAACAAATTTCATCTTCATTTGATTATTGTCTTTGTGCAATTAGTTGGGAGGATTGGAGCTATCAATTGTATTATATATAATATTGAACATTAATATTATGTCACAAATGTTTGGACCAATTCTTATAGTTTGACTACAGGCTATATTTATAAGAGAAAATGAAAAATAAAGAAAATTATATATGATTTTTAATTTTGTGATTATTATTTAATACGCAACTAACGTGTACTCTATAACTCCATACCACGATTATAAAAAGTTTCGAATATGAATCCTCGAACTTGGACCAAGTTGTGTTGCCGTTCGACCAAGTGGGCAATGGTAGAAGACTAGAGGATGTAATTAAAAATACAATTATTGCACAATGTGCATGGTGATGTCTAGCTAGTTAAGCACCTTCATTGAATATTTTTGGTTTTGCAAGATTTGTATAGCCATAGGGCTTGGACCACCACCTGAACAATTCCTCAGATGAACAAAAGTGACAACAATTAATATTGAATTGATTAATGAGATTCACAATCATTCCAATTTCTATAATAATATTCATCTTTGAAGCCATTTATTATATGAATCTCTTTGGAAGCAAAATGTACAGTGTATATATAATATTTATATGCACATAATGTAGTCAATATCAAGCCGAAGTAACATGTAACCACTTTCACACTCTTGTCCATAGAAATAGAGAATATTAAACTTGGTATTAATTATTAATATATAAAAGAATTAATTAAAAGGTAAAAGAAAATGGTGTTCTAGAATCAAATTATATCAAAACAATCCATTATGTTCATTGTATTTTCTTGATATTGGTCTCCATTAGGTGAACTTGCAAAAGGTAATTATTCCAAAACACAATGCATATATTAATATTCTATGTGTTATAAAATTAACAACATGTAAGTAATAAATAAATAGTTGGATGTGCATGAGTGAGTGAGTTTGTGAAGAAGATGTCACCTAAAGTGAACATGAGAATCAAGAAAGCAAGAACTAAACTATATCTAATTCAAAGATTGAATTTAAAACTACATGAATTGTTGAATTAGGACTTGTAAAAGAAATGACATGAGAATATTAAAGGATTATACAACATAATAAGAGTTAGGCAGATGCATGGGGACTAATTATAAAGAGTTGTGCTCATAAAAAGAAGGAAAAAAAAAATAGGTGTACATATAAATATATTTAAAAAAAATCAGTCGACGCTTCACTTTTCTTCAAATTGGGCTATCCACGTATCAACTTAATTTTTTGAGTTGAAGTTAAATTTAACACGGTATCAAATTTGATTTTGTTATGTTCAATAGATCCGTATGCCTCGTCTTCCGACATCTTACGGTTATAAGATGATAAAAAACCATAACTTTTTCTTATAAATATTTTTATATGAAATCGTACGTGACCATATTATGGAGATTTTTCACGTAAATGCTTTTGATTTAATGTGAATAAAAATTATTTTTATTAAAAATTTTTATCTTGCTTTGGGCTCAAATATGGGCTAAATATATTTATTACAAAATTGAGCTAAGTAGACTAACCAGTCATTTACTACTAAGATTTGGGCCTATCTTTGGGCCCATGAATACTATACGACTTAGAAGGCTCAGCCCACATTACTTAAACTGATTAATTAAAGAATTTATCTAACCTGTGAAGTAATGTTTCACCACACAAATATTTATTTTATTTTCACTATAAAAATACAATTCCTTCATTCACAAAGTCACACAGAAATATATTTTTATTTTCTTTTTAGTGATTGTTTTTAATATTATCAATGTGATTAATTGTTGATGTATATCTTTAAGAAAAAAATTATTTTAGTAAAATTAATTATATATCATTTCAAAATTAAAGAAGTTATTGCTTTTAATTCAAAAAAAACTTGGAAAGCAAGAAAGGCACTTTAAAAATGACACATATTTGTAGGCATTGTTTGGAACAAAACATTAGTTCATCCATCTTAAAATACAAAATTTGGTTCTTAAACTGAGTACACACTTTAATTATATAAATAATATTGCTAAAGCATCCCTCAAGTATTGAGACACATATGCAATTGAATAATATTGGTACACTAATTAATAATTTAATGCATCTCATCAAGTGTATATTGAATTTAATTTTCACATATAAAATGTTTCATGTATACATTTTGAGAAACAAAAAGATAAATGGGCCTTTGTATATAAGCATGAAATTAATTAAAATGTGTGGGACTTGTAATGCTGAGCTCATGAATTAATTAAGAGTTATATATAATATGTTTTGATATGATATATAAAATTAGAAATTAGAAATGTGTTTGTCTTTTGTTTTTTCTTTAACTTAAAAACATAATAATAATTCGTAATATAATTAATGCTTCAAATCCTTTGTTTGTTAAAGATAGCCACTCCCTTTTGTCTAGCAATTGCTGAGCATCAAAATCTTTGGGATATATATGGTTAAGTGTAGCAACAAATTAAGTGTTCTTTTTAGGCACAGTGGAAGGTGAATATGCTAACAATATAAGTAAAAATTAATTAACAAAAAAATGGCATAAAAATAGTAATTCACATTTAGAAATTGTAGTATCCTTCTTGTTATTAAGCATGGATTCAAGCACTATATATGATGAGTGTCATATGGATTGTGTAGTGTACTAACTATTATTATTTCTAAATTAAGTTATTAAATAGACATACCTTATCTAGTATGCTCACCTTGTCCATGCTATATTTTGATAGACAAACTCAAAATAATATATATGCACGCACACATATCTATTTTCCAACTTCAAGTGTTTTTTTCTTCTCTAAACCGTTCTCGATCAGCATGAAATAAACACATTTAAGTGATATCATATACAAATTAATTTTCGTTTGAATCGAAAATAACCACAAAAACGATTAAACACCCTCTGTCAAATTTTAACGCAATAGCACTTTCACTTTACTGTACACGTGGGAAGAAAATTATCCAACAAAGATTCATTTGTTTTAAAATTTTGAATCATTCAACACACACATATATATACAGTTTAAGAAATAGAGGGATTAGCCCATGAAATAAAAAAATGATTTGAAAAATGAAACAACATGTTGGACACCTACTATATGTTCATCTTCTCTGGAAGTGTGTTTTCAGACTGTAAATGAACTTGCCAAGGCATAAATTAATAAAATGATCTACAAGTAAGGTGGATAAAAATTAAATAATAAGTTTCTATGTATTGCCCCAATAAACCTAACAGCAAACATTGAATATATATATATATATTAGTTTTCTTGGGGTTATATCTTTGTGAAAATGAGGTAAATTTATTACTAATTCTTATGTCCAAGACACAATGTACAAATCAATATAATGATAATAACAAAATTATCATCTTAATTCAGCCATATTTCTTTATTCTCATTTGCCTGGAAAAACAAAGAACATGTATAAAATATAATTTTCTACAGATTTTTTAACACCAACATGCACATAATTTTCTCCAAAATAATGAGATGTTCTTGCTAGTTTAGTGATAAAATAATCTACCCATTTAGAGATCATCATATTGCTAGCTAGCTAGCTACAAATTAAACATATATATATATATATATATATAATTTTTGATAGTGCAATTTATGACAAGGTTAAAGATTAATGAAAGGAAAGTAAAAAAAGAAGAAGAAGATATGGTAGGTAATTATTATTAGGTCAAAATTTTAGGTCTTGTGTTAGTAGCTAGCTTTAGGTCAGAAATAATTAGAGAAAATGAATATGTTGCTCATCAAGTTAATATTTAACAAACCCAGATCTTCTCTGGTTCATTCGTGCACAGAATATTACACTATTTTTAATATTATGATGCTACCATATCACAAAAACAATAATATTAATAAAAACAATGATAATTGTTGGATCCGATTGTATGAACATTTCTAGGGTTCCTAGCTTATTTATAATTTTAATATGGCAACAAAGAAGCATGTTTCCAATTACGCAGCACCAATTCAAAATTGAGTGGATCGATTCTCACAAATAAGTTTTTCCGTAAGAGATTGAAACCAGCGCTATTAGATCTTTGTCACTATTCTCTCGCGCTGAAGGCGATGTTTCTCGCATATTTGTAATTATATATATAGTTACTGTTGTATATTGATATCTCCGCTGGATCTGCCGTGTCACGAATGGTGAGCATAGCCTCCGAAAGCAACAGATTGAAGGTCGTCGGAGTCTTGGAAGGCGGTCCATTGCTTGTTGTTGCTAGTACTCATGTGCATGACATCAAGGCAAGACATGGAAGGCTCCTCAAAGCTTCCATAGGAGGTGTTGTCTTCTTGGACCCCATTAGGGTTTGGATTTGAGTACCCATTGTTGGGGTTGACCAATTGAGGCATGTAATTGGCCATAGTGGCATTGTTGTAATTCTCTACCTGAAACCAGCTCTGGAGATCTTGCTGGTAAGCTGGAACCTTATTGCTAGGGTTATTATCAAAGCCCTGAGCTGCTTGCAATTCCTTGAGAGAAGCTAGTTGTGCTTGTAAAGTCACAACCTACAAAAATGAAATAAAAATCAAGATTAGCTAGGGTTTCACTTTTGTTCAAGAACCATATTGAATAGGTACTAATTGACAGTACCTGTTGCTGGAGAGCAAAAATATGTGAAACACAACCATAGATTGGATCTTGAAGCCTAGCCTGAGCTTCATAGGAGATGGTCACAGCTGCTTCGGACCGGTCGCCGGCCGGAAGGTGAGCAAGGAGCTTAGAGACATTGCTAGCTCCAAAAACCTTGTGGATTGCAGCAAAATGAGTAGCTCCTTGTTCATGGCAAAAATATGGAGCAAAAACACATCCTCTAGCACATTTTCTTCTCAAAAACTTGCAGGCTCCACATGGAGAACCAGAACCAGTCATGATATGATATGATTTTTTTGGGTTTTTTTTGGGGTTATGTGTTTAATTTGGTGGGTTTTGGTTGATTGTGCTAAGCTTGAAGGCATGGACTGTAATCAAGAAACCATGTAGGTTTATAAACACCATGGAAGGAGGAGATGGATCGTATAAAATAATTGAATTGAGTGAATAATTAATTAAAATTTGTCTGCTTAATGGGCTACATATTTCATTATTTTTTTTCTTTATCAAACTCTTCTCTCACCCATCCATAACCCAATTTTTATTTTTTTTGGAAATAATTATAAAAATAGTCTGATATAAGATTCCATTTATGATTTAACATCCTCAAACGACAAAAGGGGTAGCATAAACCAAACCCATTTCTATTTGCTTGATGATTGGATCATCAATCTATTGATTTTATTTTTTGTTTTATTTATTTTATGAGCCCTAACATTGGTATATTTATATATGTGATAAGTGCTATTAAGTACAATTAGAATCTATCTGAAATAATGAAAAATCCAGCATATTAAGTAATTATGGATCACTAGTTGAAATATATTTATTAAATTAATTAATTAAGTTATTGCCCATATGTTAGTACAATTTGATTATAGTTAAGTTTATCTTGCCAAGACAAAAGTGAATCACTGTGCTGTTTCATGCACTTTGCACTTGCACCTTCTTGATTTGATGCAAGAAACAAAGTGATCAGTGAATGATTGGTTATATACTATTGCTCAATGGATTTGACAGACTTAAATGCAATATTAATAATATTTGTTAAACATTAACATCTGGATGTTATCAATTCAGCAAATTGCAGTTAACAACTGTACATAGAGATTAAGATTTAAGAGTAATTAAATACTATTAATATGACATTTCACAACCTATATATGGATCCTTATGTCAAATATGATTTACCTTCATGCATCAAATAACGATCACCAAGCTCATGGCTCAACTGACAATAGTTATTTTAATTTGACTTCAACTTTCAAGTTCAATCTTATAAAATGCAGCAGTGTCATAAAATTTGGTAAGAAGATTTTTGTCGCTCTTGTAATTCTACCATACTTGAATGAGGAATAACTTGAGTGTGATATCATTTAAAATTATTAATCTCGTGCTAATCGCGGACTAGATCTGAATACCTTACGTGTACACTTCTCATTTGATTATTTTTCTCAATGCTTTTACAGATTTTTGTATTGTTGGTTAATAAATTAATGAAAAATATTATAAATTGTCAGAAAACAGTTATAGAATATATACTATATAGTTGTTATATGTGTAGAGGTCTGACAATAGCTCCTTCTGCTATATATCTTCCTAGTAAGAGTATATAAATATAGATGATTCTTGTGCAATCTGCAGATACCTGATTGCTCTGTCTGGCATGCACTACTGAATCTGATGCATATGTACCATATTTTGGAGCCTATCAAAGTTTAAATTTTTTTTTAATCAAGGTTTAAATTTTAATTTAGCCCAATTATCCGAATGAGTCACAATTAAACCCATACGTTTAACTGGAACTGGAAGTGGATGGATTAGAAGAACCTATGTCAAATAAATATCAACTGCTTTGTCATATATTAACCTAAGGGGTTGATCTTATGTTGAAGGATATATTTTTTCTATCCTGTGTTTAAACCTCGTGATCATCACTGCAAATTGTTGAAATTTGGAGTCTAATTACAATATTTTAATTTATTTTTGAAACATACTTCTTAAATTACTAGAGAGTCTTTATAAACCCTAATTTAATTTTTTAAAAGAAAAGTGTTTCCTGCCCTACTAGAGTAGTGAAAAACTCTAATTATCTTTTATAAATACATTTATTCATGCAATTGTGTGTGAGAGAGAGATCGAGTGGTCTGATGCACAAGTAATGCCGAGAGAGTTGAGAGCTGAAAAGTAAAAGCGTACAAAAAAGAGCCAAAGAGCATGTTCTCTGTTTGTGTGAATCTTAGAGAGTTCGAGGAGATCCATTCTATATATAGGATTGAGCCAATTTATTGTACCAATTGAATTTCAATAAATAAGGACAACCATGTATAAGTAATTAAGTCGTTGGACCACGTATATCCTTGTGTTTTTGCGATTGAATATGTTATGTTGATTTTTTTTTGTCATTGTTATACCTTTCACAATTGATTACTTTAAAGATATTATGAAATAAGCGTTCATTGTTTGAGTTGTCAAGAGTTTGAGCACTTCCGACACCAATGTTTAGTACCCAAAAGACCAATCTATACCCGATTAGTTAGCACAATATATATTGGATTCTTATATTAATTATTATAATACTTAGATGTTAAAAAAAGTATTTGTATCTCAATCAAAGTTATTAGAACGTAAGAGTATCGAGATTTCAAATCACATTTCTCATAATGTTATACTTGTTTATCATGGTTTAACTTCATTTCTAACTCATCCAATAAAAAACAAAACAGAAATGAAAATGGTGAATTTAAATTCTTCATATAACTTTACAGAGAAGAGACAAGCATAAGGTTCCAAAATGAGGTCCATTAATGGTCATATTAAGAGTATTCTATGTAAAATCATTAAATGGAAGATTGTGATTATGGAGCAAATAATACTGATCAAAGTACAGATGATAAGAATGTAATTAAAAGAAAGCAAAAAGTGTTGAGAAAAAAAGGAAAGAATATTCCAAAAATGAAAGAAACAAAAGATAGTGACACTAATTTGGGTCTCTCTCTCATGTGTTCATGTTAGTAATAATAGGATTAAATTAAGTTTTGCAGGTCACAAATTGTCTAGCAATAGTGTATTAAATAGATAGTTAATTACAATTAGACTTTAATTATAATCATTAATCACTTTCAATCACTTTCCTTTTGTCACACATAGGTACCAACATGTAGACCTTGCCCAAATGTGCACTTTGGACCCACCTCAAAACCCTAATAATGACACCCCAACTTGACACCTCCTTCATCTATATCTATGCCCATCTTCTCCTTTTTATGAACTATTAATTGTATAATTAAAAGTGTAAACTCCTTTTTAGTGTTAAAGCTCAAGTAATTACTGAAAATTAAATATATAAATGCACTTTAACTTATCCTAGTAGTAGCTCTTGACTTACACAAAAATAAACAAATTATATGAAGTTTTGCGACTCAATAAGCAGAAAAGAATAAATGTAGTTGGTAAAAATAATAGGAAAAGTATTTTTCTATGTATGTTTTTTTCATGTATTTTCACATGTATTTGATGCTATTAATGAAAATGTTTAGGGTAGGGAAT
>JAYMTF010003028.1:0-16321 GCA_036897485.1 Pelargonium nanum | reverse complement strand
AAAACTTAGGGGTGCTAGTTGCAAAACATGTAAAGCACAGGGGGTCCATCAGTAATTATCCCTTTAACTTATTCTACATATGTTGTTGTCGTCATGTAGGTAAACTATTATACATGTTGTGATAGTGAACTTATTACGTTGTTGTCACATACTTAGCTTATTAATATATTGTTGTTTAATAGTGAAATTATTACATGTTAGGTATTGGAATTATATTAGGGATAATCCTAATATAAATATTGACTCATTCCAATGCATGATCCACTATGACTTAAGGGTTAATGTTTCGCATTCAAGATTGTACAGAGCAATTAGAAAGACAAAGACCATTATGGCTGGAGATACAACAGTTCGTCTCTTTTGGTGTTTGCATTTTTATGTACATGGTGGACCGCTTCAATGTTGTATTTACTTTTTAATTATCCTCGTCTCGAGAATTTTTAATCAACAAAGTACTTAAATTGCTTATTAGAAAAAAACACAAAACCCTAACACGAATTGTTCAATACATTTAACTAAATGAATTGAGTTGACATGACACGATTACCATAACACAACTTAATGTGTATGTTTATGTGAGAAATTCTAAACCCAGCCCACTTACACAAGTACATTAGATAGTGAGAAGTTATAAACATTGTCTTAGGCTAAAGCAAGCTCAGGATCAAACAGTGTCAACAATTTGCCTTAAGCTAAAGCAAAATGGAAATAATGTCTCACTGCACTTTATTTTTGCCGTTTTGCTTCAACTTGTCACACTTCAACCAATTCTGACATTATTAACGTCTCTTGTGATCGTGTTTTGAGATGATTGTGTTTGTCCCTGTTTGCTAATATGTCAACGAAACGACCTACTCTCCGCAAGGACGGATACAAAATTTTTGTTATGTGAGGACAAACTATATGAATAATTTTTTAATCAAACTATTATGACAAAAAATAAAAAACTTGTGGGGGCAATAATTTAATTTTTATCAAATAATATAAGCAAATACAAAAATTTTAAGGGACAATTACAAGAGTTATAATGAAATAATTTTATTTTGTGGGGGCAGCTGCCGCCAATACACTATATGTGCATCCATCTCTGACTCTCGGACGGAATTCATTTATTCTAACGCGACACTAATAAACATGGCTTAAATGGTAAGATAACTAACACTACTTAAACAAATCATTAACACTAGTCCGGCAATTACAAATATGTTATATATCAAACTAGGGATTGAATCTTGCCTACTACAGCCCACCACTTGCTCCGCCATTAACCATGACGATGATTTATACAATGTCTACTAGTTTTGTCTACAGTTCGGTTTATATAATGATTTGTAAATCGCATCCATGGTTGTAAATCCTAGAATACCATAACAAGGAGTAAATGAATAACCAGAGGAAGGGTTATACTCCTTCAGCCAAAAATAAGGCATCTTTCAAGTAACAAGCAAATTTGTTCAGCTAAAAATGATCAGCTAATTTTCGAGCTACAACTGAAAACTAAATCACAAACTTTTCCTAACTAGTTAAAATAAAATCACATCACTTTTCTAACTAGTTTTTGGACTTACCGAATCTGTGGACTCTGACCTCAGATAAACCATCTTTGCCCCGCCCTCTTTAAATATCCTTACCTCCCTTAATCTTTTGCACCGCTCCATCAGTTCCTCGACTCCCTTTTCACTCACATTACCACCACTCATTATTTTCAATTGCACGAGATGGGGAAATCTCTCGGCTATCATACTCATCCTTTTGTCATCCATTCCCACACCCGATATTCCCAAAACCTCTAATTTCAACTCGGAAACTTGTCCGTCCTTCCCCACCCAAGGGACGTTCTGTAGTTTACTGCTATATACCTTCAATTTCTTAATTCCTGGACAGTTGCTCAGAACATATCCTAAACCTTTGTCTGTAACTTCTGGACAGTAATACATCTCAAGACATTCTAAATTTGGACAAGATAGCACAATTCTTTTCAGAGTTTCATCACTTAGATATTTATTGAAGTTTAGTGTTAAAGTCTTGATGGCATCGTTCTTCTTTACTGCCAAAAGGTAATTAGTTTCCTTTCCCAAAGGCGTGCCAGATATTTCAATCTCAGCGAGGGAGAGACAATTTGCCACGAGCAGAAAAAAGGTTGCATTCGTCAGCTGAGAGCACTTATTGATCTTTATAACCCTGAGCTGACGGAAAAACTTCAAGAACGATGAGATATGCAAATCAGTGCAGTTGAAAATAACCTCACGCAATGGTAAATTTGCTCTTTCCAACGAAGCAAGAATGTGAGCACTCTCTCTAACACCCCCACTAAAATCAAGATAACAACAGCTTAAATCCCTTCTAACAAAATCGATAAAACCATATTTCAGAGAAAGCAAATTTGGATAACCACAAATTGCATCCATTACACCCTTCACAGTTATATTCTTACACATATAACAATCAATTTCTGCAATGCGAGGGCAACTGGACAACAGAGAGCAAAGAGATTGATCCGAAATAAAATTATTGTGGCTCATATTGATTCGAAGCAAAGTTGGTAGATTACCTGCTAATTGGGCAATTCCTATATCAGTAACATTGTTGGATTCCCTTTCGCAATGTATGTCTAATTCTTGCAACCACGGCAGAGAAGAAGCTATGACCAACAAATCACTATCGTTCAAGACGCTCACCTCGGGACAGCGAAGTACCTTAAGGGTAGTCATGTTTGCGAACCCTAACTCCTTGATCCCCTCCACAGGAAGTGATAACTGCCAACAGAGGTCGAGCTTTTCAAGGTGTTTGAGGCCTGAGTTGGCGATTTTGATGAGGCTGCGATCTCCGGTGGTTGTGAAGTCTCGATGATGGAATCGTATTGATTTGAGGGAGGTGAATCTGTTGAGGAGCTGAGGAAGAATCAGATACTGATCTTCGGAGTCAGTGATTTTGAGGATGGAGACGAGATTGTTGGAGATTGAGTAGAATTGTTTGGAGACCAGAGATACTGATTTGAAGTCATGATTTGGGAGATTCTTGAATACAGATTCCCAGACATCTTCACTCAATTCCATAGGGACAGCTCTCAATTTTTTTCCATCTGATCGAATTTGAAGCAAACGAAGTATATGTAGGGTTTCTTTTTAGTAATGTTTTTGAATTAAAATCAAACTTTTAATTCTTTTCTTAAACTAGTTTATTGAATAAAGTAGAGTTTTTCTTTTCTTAAAATAAATATTAAAAATAAAATAAAAAACTCTTTTTTTATATAATAAAAAAATAAAAAATAAACTCTTATTTTACTATCATAAAACCCTACCTGTACAATTTGTGACCCCGTGCTCTGCCTCACTTCAATTTCTATACATGGAGAACAAATATATAGTTTTTCCAGAACAATGGAATGGAGATTGCTGGGTTTCAGTATTCAAGAAGCTTCCTAAACATGATCTCAAATCTGTATCTCTCGTCTCCAAACAATTCTATTCTCTCTCCAACACTGTCGTCTTCAACCTCAGAATCACTCGCTCTGAAGATCACTATCTTCTTCTTCCTCAGCTCCTCAATCGATTCACCTCCGTCAAATCAATACTCTTCGATTTCGTCGACTACACAACCAATCAAGATCACAGCATCGTCCAAATCGCCCACTCAGGCCTCAGAAATCTCGAAGAGCTCCATTTTAACGGTCAAAAATTGCTTCCTCTGCCGGAGATCAAGAAGTTAGGGTTTGCGAACATGAGGAGCCTCAAGATTCTCCGGTTCTGCCATGTTCAGTTCATGGACGACAGCGATCTGTTGGTGATAGCTTCTTCGCTGCCATGGCTTGAAGAATTGGACATCAGTAGCAAAATGGTTAATAACAAGGTTACTGATAAAGGAATTGCCGAATTCGCTGTCAATCTCCCCGGTTTGCTTCGATTCAAATTGTGCAATAATGATCTCATTTCGGATCAGTCTCTTTACTGTTTGTTGTCTAGTTGCCCTCGCATTGCACAAATCGGTAGTCCTTTGTGTGAGAGTTTAACTGTGAAGGCCTTTCTTGATGCAATTTGTGGTTATCCAAATTTGATGTCTCTGAAATTTGATTATCTTGATTATGTCAGGACTGATTCGAAATGTTGTTATCTTTGTTTTAATTTTTGCTATAAGTTTATTGAAGACAGTGCTCGCATTCTTGGTTCGATTGAAGGAGCAAATTTACCATTACATAAGCTTGTTTTCAATGCTATACATTATTTCACTGATTCTCACATCTTATCAGTGTTGAAGTTTCTCCGTCGGCTCAGAGCTATAGCGCTCACTTTTTGCTGTCAGCTGACAAATGCAACCTTTAGTCTCGTCGTGCAAAACTGTCCCTCTCTCACTGAGTTTGAAATGTCTGGTACGGCTTTGGGAAAGGAACCCAACGTATTGGTGGTGAACAAGAACTATGCGATCAAGACTTTGATACTGAATTACAATCAATATCTAAATGATGAAACTGTGAAAGGAATAGCGCTATCTTTGCCAAATTTAGAATGTCTTGAGATGCGGCATTCTTCAAAAGTTACCGACGAAGGTATAGGATATGTTCGCAACAACTGCCCGCGGATAAAGAGTTTGAAATTGAAGGTATCTCGCTTGAATTTAGAGGTTTTAAGTCCATAGCATACATGAATTGCCAACTAATGCCGCCATATTGTGCAGGTGAAACTAGAGACTCCGAAGGCTGTATGAAGCAGTTCAAAAGATGGTTCAAAAGATGGAGGTAAGATTGGGAGAGGGTGG
Source organism: Pelargonium nanum (assembly GCA_036897485.1). NCBI lineage: Eukaryota > Viridiplantae > Streptophyta > Magnoliopsida > Geraniales > Geraniaceae > Pelargonium > Pelargonium nanum. The sequence goes on along the minus strand of JAYMTF010003028.1, from coordinate 11,569 downwards.
GAATGAAATTGAGTATGATTCATAATAATAGAGGATGGTTATTGAGGTTAGGAGAATTGATTATCCAATGTTGGTAGTCTACAAACTAATTAGGAAGATGATGTGATTTTTCTTCTTCTTTTGAAAGCCCAGTAGGCCGAGCTACACAAGAGGGGTAACTCTCTCTTTTATCACCAACCCCTCCCCCACCCGACTCAATGAGATTTGAATCCACAACCTCTCATTGAGAAGTGCGAGCTCATTGAGCAATCCCTAAAGGGACAAAATGAAAAATGATGTGATTCTATTTATGTTTTAGCTCTTGAATGAAATGATATTAGTTGTAATTGCTATATCTAAAATGAGCAATTCTCTTTACTACTCTAAAGATGCCTTGGTGTTTTTTTTCGAATGCTGTTGAATTTAATTGCGCTTAAGTTCTTCCAATTCGCCTCATTAGTCGAGACATAATATTAGTAATAATGCTTTGTGCTTCGTTACAGTTGTGCCATTCTTGCATCAAATCATCGATAGAAACGATTCATGAGCTTAATTTTTCACCACAACCATAAATTTCGCTTTCAATAGCTTATTCTGGTTTCAACTTTGCCATGGAAACTCTCACTTTGTGTTCCTGTTTGCACTTTATAGGGAAGGATTGAGTAGACAAAATTAGTTGATATTTTCATATACACGTCTCTGTTTCTGAAACTGGTCTAGTTCTTGCCTTGTCAGTTGGTCTCACAGAGAAGGATAATGAGAGAATTTAATCAGCTGTGTTCTATTATATAAACACACACAAAAAGGTCTTATTTTAATACTGTTATCTTTAGTATTCACAATGCAAAAAACTATCAAGTGTTCTTCAATTAACCATTGCTATGTTGGTTTGTCTTTTATGCCTCTTTGATTAGAATCAAACAATGTATTTCAATGTACTTTCATATATAGGCTTGAGTTTAGAATTTCTCAAATAATGTGCTGTCTCTCTTGTCAATTTGTATCTACAAGTAGGAGATGTTTCTTAAATGGAAATATAATATCAAATGTAGAGGATATGAAATCAATGAAAAACAATGATTTTGCTAGGTAGATAGGAGAGAATGGTTGTCACTTGTCAGTTGCAAATTAGGTAGAGAGTGGTCCTTCTTGGACAAAGCCATTTTCTTTATAAAATTCTTGGTCACTCTTTACAGTCTTGAGTTTTTCTTGAAATACAATATTTCAGCAACTTTCTATTCTCATCCACCTGTTTTATTCTGCATTATTTAGGAATAATTTCATGAATGTTACACGTATTTCGATTAAATACTCAATTTAGTATATGAAAGTTGAAACCTTACAAAATCAATTTAGCACATAAACTTTTAATTTCAATTTAATTTGATACACAGGTAAACAAGGTGATCTATGTAGTTAACTTATTGCTAACGTGGCAGGTGAATTTATTTTTGAAACAAAAATCATACATTACTCTGAAGCGAAAAGTGATACTATACGGTTTGGCAGAGATGAGCTCCAAATCGAAACCTCAGACTTTGAACTTGGCAGTCTGACGACCTCATGAGCCATTGTTGAACGATAAAAAAAATACTAAACAAACTTGTAAATGCAGAGAATCATCAACTTAAAGTCTGATCTCATCCTATTCCTCTACAAAAAGCCATTTTGCAGCATGGAGATAATAGATTGCCCTCACAACTCCATAGTAATCATGTAACAACCCTTGCTCAAAGTCCATTGCAGCGCTTCTTCTCTTGGATCACGAGTCGCCCAAAACCTCCTACACCCAAAAACGAACCTAAGCAATCCTAGGCAGCCTATCCCACCTAATCCTGACTTCATGTTCAAAGATAGTTGCATCACATTTCAGTTTCATAACTCCTAGATATGGTCTAACCCAATCGCGAGTCTCCACCTCAGCACCACCCCCTTATCGAGCTATGATCCGATCACTTCTCGCCAACGTCCACGTGGAACCAGTCGACAGACCCATCCCTACTACCGTCTCTGCTAAGACGGGCTTTTGGTTTCAAACCAATTATTTTGGGCCTTCCATACACTCCAATAGATCAGAACTATAAATATTTAGTGCGAAATTATAAATTTGACACTTGACTTTTTGGTTGACACTTATTATTTAACTTTCACACCAACAACAAGTTAATTTTATTTTTATGTATGTGCATCAAACTGGATTGAAATTTAAATTTTATGAACTAAATTTGTCTTTTAAGAGTTTAGTGTACGAAATGGAATACGTATGTGGTCAAAGTTTGTGCATCATAAGTTCCATTAATCCACACTATTTACTTCAAAGGATACTTACAGTCAACCCCTTTGAACTAGTCACTTATAACACATAAGTCCCTAGAACTTTCAGCATTGACACTCATCCCCTATGAAGTCGGCAAATTAAAATAAAGAAACTTATGAAAATAGTTTAGATATCTCATTTTCTTTTTTCAATTTAATATTATTATTCAAATTTAAAAAAATTAAAATTAAATTAAAATTAAAGGATATTTTGGTCATTTTGCACTTTAACTAACAGTGTTACTAACGGTTTGGATGAAAAATAGGTGAGGGTAGTCATGTATAACGAAAATTAGTTTAGGGTGTCCCAGTGCAAAAGATGTTAAGTTGATGGTAGTTACATGTAATTTTCCATATCTTATTATTTGCTAAATTTCATTTTAGAAGTCGATGCAGTCCTCTATTTCATAGTCGGGATGCTTGCGGAGGGCCTAGTATTCTAGTAGTTGTCAAATTTGTGAACCATGAAAAGCATTTGGTTTCTTGGACGGTATGTGTTTGTGGCCCCCAGTTGTCCCATCTGCTTATTGTGCCCTCCCATATTGGTTGGGCTTGTGCACTTCTAGCTCCGTTCAATCTAGTTCCTATCTCATTTTCCTCCTTAAGCTTTGCGAGATCCTCTGTTTTGAAGTAGCTTTGGACATTTTTCATCAATTTGCATATTGTACTCGAGAGGCTTTTCTTTCAAAAGAAGGACTCGACGAGTCTTAGTCTGCATATGAATGTTACAAAAGGTTCATATGACATAAGAATTTGTCTAGGTGGTTCTCATTCTCTAAGGGAGCACTTCCCTGGAGAAGTTTTCTGTTAATGGTGACCTCTTCTCCAGTTTGGGGTTTCTACCATTCTCAGTAGTTTAATTTCCATCTTCATTTCTTCCCTCTAATTAATCAGTGGGCCTTTGAGTTGACACAATGATTTATTGCGTTCTTCTCATTGGTGATATGATATGTGGTCCATCTTGCAATTCCTAATCATCTTTTGGTCCGCCTTGTTTGGGAACACTTCTTTTCTGCAAAAACTACTGTCACATCCATTTATCTTGTGCCACATCGTAAAAATAAATATTTTAAATTGTATTGAACTCAAGATCTTAAGTTTAGACTTAAGTTAGCTTGACCACTAAACCAAACTCATTTGATTTTTATGTTAACATTAATTATATATAACACTGATTTAGTTAACATTAATTATATATAACACTGTTTAGGCTTTTTAGTCATTTTACATAAAGATAATTTTATATTATATTTTTTTAATTCTGACACAAAATCACATCTACTTGATTTTGTTAGCAAACAATATTAGCTTCTTGAAGTTGCTTCAAAGCAACTTATGGCTTTTGAGTAGTGTTACCAAACAACCACTAATTCTAGCTAGATTATTGTTTACTTGGTCGGTAGTTTCCTCCGCATTTTAATCTTTTTTAGTGTCGATTTCCTATTTTTTATGCCCCTAAAGGGTCCGAGAATAGTTCTGATCCTATTCTTCGTGGAGGGGTGGTCTGTGGATTGAAGATGTCTTTTAAAGGCGTTTGTTTAGTCTTGAAATCTTGACATCCTTGGTTAGATTTGGTGTCTTGGTCAGGTCCATTGATCCAGTCTTATGTGCTGCCTTTTTTCATGTCGTTTTCTTTCCTGCTCCTGTCACCGTCTTCAATTGAGTTCACTTCCAGTTCACCAAATGATGCTCCACAAATTATGCTGACCGTTTAGATGCAAGCCCTTTGTCTTTCCATCTACCTAAACTTGCAAAATATGGTCTCTCCAAGTGGAAGCTCATCTGACGCCCAAATTAGATAGGACTCAATGATTATGGAGAGTTATAGGGATATATGCTTATCATTTTACAGTTTGTTTTGTCCTGTTTATACGTGATGTCTCCTCTACTGTTTTTTTTTCTTTGTATTTTGTTTCTTTAGGTTGTGGCTTGCAAAGCGTTGATGCTTGTTGAACCATTGTTCTATGCGAGACCCATCATATGGACATAGGTGTGTGTGTGTGTGGACGCGTACGACCCATCATATGGACATAGGTTATGTCTGGATATTAGTAAATGATTTGAAAGCTTTGACTCAGTCGAATATGAAGTCTGGATACGACGTCGTATTGACTTTTTTTCTCCACGTCCCAAATGTCGGGTTTGACTCGGGTTGGAGTTTCTTGCCTTGGGTCCGGGTTTTGTCTCCTGCAAAGAACAATTCACTGTTAAGCAAATATCCCGTATATATGTGTGTTCCGAGGACCGCCTTCAGCGTGAGAATCAGGATCTCCGCACAAGTGCTTGAATGTAAACTTGAAGATTGGAATATCTTTTGGAAATAGCTCGAAGATCATTTGAAGATTTCGATGAATGTTCAAAGAACACGAAGAACACTTGGGAGAATTCTTGTGCACTTCGAATTGTTCAATTCCTGCAAGAGTGAGAATATGTTTTTATCTTTGGTGGAAGTCTCTATTTATAGAGCTCCAACTCACCTGGTGACGTTACGACATGTGATTGGTTGAGAAACTAGTGGGGCCACATGTGCACATGACTTTTTTTCTCTAAGTCTTGCTTTCCCTATCCTGTGAGAGCTATCCAAGCTCTGCGGGCGGAGTGAGTTTCCGGTTCCTGACTTCGGGAAATGGGAGCTGTGTTGGCTCTAACTTGTGCTTTGGTTTTGATCCTTATACTTGGGATCAATCCTTTTGGAAAGGGAGTGAATGCTTCCCCAATGAGAGAGTACGCTTCCTAAAGGAGAAAGACTGAGTTTTGCAAAGAAGAAAGAATGCGCTTCCTACAAAAGAGAGAACACTTATTGAAAGACAGAGTGTGCTTCCAGGTGGAGAGAATGCTTCCCCAAACTTCGTACCAATGTGTTTGCGAATGGTCTTGCAGACGAGTTTGCTTGTGTCTTGACTTTTAGAGTACTGATCTTCTGTGAACTAGGACCTTGACCCGATCCTTGTTCAAGATTGACTCAGGAGTTTGACCTTGTTTGAGGAAGTTTAACTGAGGTCGACCAAGCTTTTCTACACGAGTCGTTTGACCTCTGGTGTTATGCCAACCTGATTGACTCAACCTGTTATTTTCTCAAGATCGAACAGAGTTTGACCGATTTGACTTTGACTAATGACATGGCCCATTGCAACGTGTCGTTCTGTTAATGGCTCAATTTAGTTTTGATTTTTTTTGTATGGATCATCTGTAAAGCATCTCTTAACAATTGCATTGAGATGCCTTAAGTTCCATGCAAATCCTTCCTATGTATTATTAAATAATATTTAATAGTAATAAAAACTCTCAAAATTATATTCTACCTAAAAAGAATTCGAACTCAGCCTCACAATTTTATTGATTAAATTATTATATGTTTTATCACAAAAATCAAGATTTCACACATGTGGGTTCCATACTTTAATTAGTGTACATAAAACATCATTAAAAACATTGATCATAGTGACATTAATAATATCCTTTGGCACAAAAATTTTGGCAAATTCCACACCACTCATTTCTCAATTTGTCCTCTACCATCCTATCAATAATTTCAACCATTCTCCAACTTCCTACTGCCCCACATCATCCCATCCTATTGATTCTTGAAGATTCCAATTACATATACTAATTGAAATTTGATACTAAAACTAGAAGAAAACAAATCACAAATTGTTAGTTATTAGTGTGAAAGTGTTGGTGAAGTAGTCAAATAACAAAAGAGGAAGGTCACAAATCAACACCATTTGGTCCAAGAGTGTCCTAAGCACATATGACTATTAAGTACCCTATTATATAGCATTTGCCAAATTGGTAAAATGTTTTCAATTATACCTAAAAAATGTGATATCCTTACATTTGTGGATATTTTTGTCATTAGTAGTAACTTACCAAATAATTATCTAAATTAACCCCCAAAATGAGTTGGGATTTATCTTGAATTATTGATTATTTGATATTTATCCTACCACTAAATATTTTGCGGAGTTCACGAGATAAGTGTTGGAGACCATTTTCAAGTGTCAAATTCTTACCATATCAAAATTTGCAATCCAACTTTACCATGAAAAACCAACCAGAAAAAAAATTAAAATTTCTAATAGTCAAAAATAAAAAAAATTCTAATATATATTGTAATTTAATATAGGAGAAATGTCAAATTCAGTCCATGAATTACAAAAAATGTGTCGATTTAGTTCATGAACTATCAATCAAGTCAATTTAGTCCAAAAAGTTATTCAATCGTGTCAATTTAGTCCAAATATTTATAAAACCGTGACAATTCAAGACATTCTGTCAAATTCATGGACGGAATCCGTTAATTCCTACTTACGTTTAATATTTTATTTGACAAATTCTGCTCATGGATTTGAGCACTGTGCGTTCCGTACAAATCCTTTTTTTTCGTCTTTTAAGTGAGTGTGAGCCAATTCATAATGAGTAATATTCATGATACTTTAAAAAAAATAAAGTAAATATATATTGTAATTAAATAAACAAAGTAAGAGAATAAAAGCCCTAAAATAACGCTCCCACTTCCTCAAATGACGCTTTAAACAATTTTGCCTGAAAAATACTTTCCCTAATATTTATAGTTTAATACTCTCTCTATCTCTCATCAATTCATCATCGTCTCTCAAAAACCCTCTCAACTATTTTAAACTCTCAAAAACAGTCTTTTTAGAGAGAGAGTGTAGAGAGAGAGAGGCAAGACCCCACGATCTGCTCGCCCATTCTCACTCTCCCACACACGCTCTCGCTCGCTACCGAGACCCAAGAGGCTCCAATCATGCCAAGAGGTGCTAAGAAGCGAAAAGCTGCCAAGAAAAAGAAGGAATCTGGAGCTCCCAGCAACCCTCCAGGTACTTTGTGCTCTTCGCTTTTTGAGACACCAATCTGTGTTTGTTGCTCTCTCACTCTATTATTTTCCACTTTTTTCTCAATTATGCATCATGGGTTTTAGTTACTGTTCTTTGTTTTGTTCGATTTCGTTTGGAAATGCTTGATTGAGTGGAATTTGAATTACCCATCTGCTGTTTTAGATTGTTCTCGCACTTTTGCTTCCTGGGTTGTTGTCAAGATTCTGTTTTTGTTAGATTGGTTTTGTGGGGATCTGTGACCCTTTTTTCTGCTTGGGATTGTTTTTTTGATTGAATAAATGGTGTTAGGAGTTGATGATGTGAAAGCCCAAGACAGCGATGGGAGTGAGATTAGTACCCCGGCCTCGAAGGACCGAGATAACCACCAGAGTCCGTTTGATGTGGGTGGCGAGGAGCTTGAAAAGGGAGGCTCATCGTCTGTTGGTTCATTCGCCGCAGAGAACAAATCCGTGGAGGGAGCTACTGGTAATGGGGATGGTGTGCAAGGAGTAGAGTCAGAGGGTGAGGGTGTTGTTGAAGTTGTTCGGGAATTGGATTCTCAGGGGAATGTAGAGAGCGAAACCGTCAATTTTGAGCATGTTCAATCATCAAAGAGTTTGCACGCTAAGGATGACTCTAGTTCTAGTAGCAGCTCTTCAGATGATGAATCTCGGGCGGATGAAGAAAAAGGTAAGGACGAAACATCCGATTCAGCTTTGGAAGTACCTTCTTTTACTGATTCGGTGTCCAAAGAGGAGAGTCAGCTAGGAGAGGAACCAACAATGGAGGAGGTCTTCAATTCAATTTTGGCAAATGCTTCTGTTTCTGAGGAAGTCAAGCCAGGAGTTGCTGTGTCTGAGGAGGTGATTTGCGTTGAAGAATCTGTCCCTATTCAAAGTTCAGTTTCTTCTGACTTGGCCGCATCAGTATTGAAAGAAAATGGGGAGAATTTGTTGCCTAAGCCGGATGGCCTCACTGGGGCTTCACCTGCTGAGGTGGACTCAGAATCAAAGAATGTGGAGAGTCAAGTGCTTCCCTTGTTGAATAAGAATGGCGTGGCTTCGTCTGATGCAGTGAAATTTGTTCCAGAAGAGTCCAAGGGTAAAGTAGTGTCGTCATCTCGTGTTTCTAATGAGGAAAATGGCAATGGTGCAGAACATACTAAGAAACCTGAGATTCCTCAATACCCTGAGACCGAGGTCTTTCCCTATTCTTCTTATTTTTAGTTTGATTTCATTGTCATTTTTTCTTAAAATGAGTTAGGATTGACTAAAGAATTTTACATTTCCTATTTTGTCTGTCATTGTCATTTATTTTCAAAATAAATTTGGATTGACTAGAATTTTGCATTTCCTATTTGGTCTGTAGCATCTTTTACCTGTGGCCCCACGACCAGTGCAAACAACTTCCTGGAAGGGTTGCTGTGGATTGTTTGAAGTGCTTACTGGCTCCGGTAGATAATTTCAGGTTAGACTTTGATTATAATATATATACTCTACTTATTTCGTAAATTTGCTGTTGCTTCTCATACTATCATTTGCATTTTAGCCTCTTATCTAGAAAAGGATTGTGAAAGGTTTATGGTAGTTTAAAGTTGTCATTTTTTCTTATGCCTTGTTGTGTGAATATGCATCTTTCTGTCATGCTTGCATTTCTTGGTTTATCCATGTTGCTTAACATTCTTTGGTCGAAAATATAAAACTCTCTTTACTTCTCTTGTTATTTTTTAGAGTGGGAGTAAGTAGGGTTTTATGCAATGTTGTCTCAGGCCAGTTAACTCTTTTTTTATCAGCCAGTTAACTCTTTTATTTGTCTTGTGATGAAAAGATCTTAGCTGGTTAAGCACCTTCTTACTATAATTCATATTCTTCCTTTTCCTCGTTTCAAATTGACATACTCTTTTTTGCAATTGAACTTTGGGCTTTCTTTGATGGCAATATAACAAGGATTAATATGTTTAAACTTCCTGCCCAGAAAAAAAAGGTGACATAGGACAATATGGATTATAGAAAAGAGATAAAATAATTGTTTTGGATAGCCTATCAGATTCTCGCGTGCTTCAGTTTTTGAAGGGAATTTGTCTCTAGATCAAACGTTTGTGGCTGATTATATATAAGTCTGTATCATCTACTCCTTGATTGCATTTCCCTTCTCATGGTGGTATTTACATTATTTAGTGCTGGGAAATGAAAATACTACGAGGTTCCCTTAACTTGGGGAAAATGTTTTCCCTGTGGAAAAATGTATTATGGTTCAAGATAAAAAATTTCTTTTTTTCTTCCCCGCATTTGGCTGACATTGGAAGTTATTTCTCTTGGAGAATTTGACTTCTCTATCACCACAAAATTTTGAAGACAACTATTTGACCAAAAAATGTTCCCCATTGACTAATTGTCCTTGGTAAACCAAGCATCTGACAAATCATAAACATTTTTTCAAGTTGTTTTCCTGAAACATAGGGGTATCGGAATATGTTATGTTTTTGGTATGTGACTACGAGTGATGATTCTACTTGTTTCTTTAGAACATGTGTAGAACTCGATGTTGCTACTGCAACTTAAATATGATATAATGGCATGTATTGAACTGTTCCTTTTATAACATGTATAGAACTCGATGTTTCTTATTTGCTACCATGTCTTTAAAGCTGCATACTTTGTGTATTATGTTTCTTGAGAATGTGCCCTGTTTAATACAATTCATGTACTATGGGAAAGTGTAAGACATGCAGTACATATTATATAAGGACCTTTCAGTGACACACACACACACCCACAAATATCTATTTATATATCTCTCTCAGAAGAGAAGGGATTGGTAATGTTTTGTGGATATACCTGTCTTAGAGACTCAAGTTCTTGAAGGACATGGGCCATGGCTGTCTGGTGATCAAAATTGTTATCATTTAGTTCTTGTGGGTCCAAAATACTTTGGAGTTTGAGCACATTGAACTTGTGGTGAAGAAGTTAGGCAGCACGATAAATTGTTTTGGAAAAATTTAAGTGCACATAGCCTATGTGTCAAGATCTTAGTGGGGGTAGTGGGTATGAGTAGAATAATATAAATCCAATACACAACCACCCCATGCTGACACGTGGCATATGTGCACTTACCTATTTGTTCCCAACTGTTTTGGGTGTTTATGGATCCTATTGTGAAACATAGTTTGAGACATATAGGTGTAGAGAGCCGAATGGAGGGAGACATGGTGAAAATTTGAAAGTCAAATTATATTAGACCCCGCCTATAGTTTGCTATCCTTGAAGCTATCTTTTTTGCTCATTTATCCCATATATTCATACAAATATGATGAAACTGCGGTTACATGTTAGAATCTGCCTGATTTGTTTATGATATATGTCCATCATACAATATAAGTATCGACATTATAAATACATTACATTTAGATTGAAGACCAAACCAAATCATTGCTTTTTTGTTTGTTTGTGCAGAAATAGTGCATGGAAGGGGCATTCAGTGGAAGTTCTGAGACTCAAGAAGGGTGCAGTTGATAGAGGTGTTTGTGGTATTTCAATTTACAATCAATCTTTTTGAGGTTTTCTCTATAAAAAAACAAATAATAGGCAAGAAGAGGCCTGACCAAATGACTAGTCGAACAATTTTATGTTACTGATTTGATTTGGTGAACGTCGTCAGTGTACCTAGTTTTACATGATTTCTGTGTGTTAATTTTTGCAGTGTAGTGCTTTCTCTTTGTTTGCATTTTTAGGACCATTTGGTGACCTTAAATTTCAAATTTTAGAATGGGACTATTGTTGGCTTGATTGCTCATGTTGTTGTGGGATGGTCCAATCAATTTTTTTTTTTTTTTTTTTACAGATTTGAGTTGATAGAAAATGTGATTGGTGTTGTGGAGTGCTTTGTGTTATATGCCACATTCTGACACGTCTGTTGTTTGATTTGTGTAAATCATTAATGTCCTCTCACCTCTGCTTCTTCTCCATAAATTCCCATATCTTAGGGGCATCACTTTCTCTCTACCTTGCAATAAATTACTCTTGACTTGTGGTTAAAGGTTCTTAATTAATGGCTGCCTAACTTGTTGTCTTGCTGCTTTTTCAAAAGTAATTCAAAACTCCATTTCTTGAGCTCATTTTATGTTTTTCTTAAGGAAATAATTTATTATGAACTCAAATCGTCCAATAACTATTGCGACACTCTCCGAGGACAAACTTGTTCGCCTAAATGAACTACGATTAGACACTGGACCCGAGGCTCTCACAATTGAGTGAGCCACGACATTTGCAGACTTTTTAATAAGGGATAAGGGCAAAATTAGTATCCAAAACTTGTGGCGTTTACCAAATCTGGTACCTAAATTTTTATTGCACCCAATCTAGTACCCACACTTTAATTTTGCACCCAATCTAATACCCACACTTTTATTTTGTACCCAATTGAGTGCCTACCGTTAC
>JAYMTF010003027.1:0-16324 GCA_036897485.1 Pelargonium nanum | reverse complement strand
TTATTGTACCAGAGTTAGTACCTACACTTCTATTTTGTATCCAATTGAGTACCCGCCGTTAGATTCCGTCAATGGTTCCGTTATCTTCTGCCGACGTGGACTAATCGCGATGACATGGCGAACTTGCGCTGACATGGATTGCTGAGGTGAAAAATGCACTAAAGTGGCAACCCCACCATGGTGCTGACATGGAATTTTCTTTGAAGATAGAAATTATCAAAAATAAAATTATTTATAAAAAAAAACTATTTGTTGTTGCATACCATTAGAGAGAAAAAAAAGTGGCGGATATGGTTGCTGTTGAGTACCAGAGCTGCTGGACTTGGAGCATCGCCGTCGCCATTGCAGATCGGAGCACCACCGCTGGATCGGAGCGGATATGAGAAGATCGGAGTAGCTTTTGTTGCTTCTCCACCGATCGGAGCAACCACGCTCCGTTTCTCTCTCAGCTTAAACTCACCGTCCTCTCCGTTCCATCCCGCCACAGTATGCAACATCGCCTGCAAATTGTGCCAGTCGCCGGGGTGCTTCGAATCCTTCAGGTCCGGCGATTTCGTGAACGACGATTTTGGATCGACGGAGGTATAGATCGTGAGTCAACCTTTCAAAACTTTAGGGTTTTTCTCGTCCTCCTCGTTGTCGATGCTGGTTTCGTTCGACGTCTGATCCTCCGAGCTCCAAATTGGAGCGGAGCAATGGCTTCGCGGACTGGAGCTCGACGCCAAGCACGTCGATCCACTCGTAATTCCGCGTCTTGCCGATCTGTTCCTCTCTCTTGTTCAAGCTGGGTTTGTTTTTGAGATTTTTGGGTTAGATTTTGATTTTTTATTTGTATGTGTGTGTTTGTTTTTGACGTTTTTGGTTAGATTAGGATATGTACTTATGGATTTTTATGTGTGTTTGTTGAATTTGTTCTTGTTTTATAAACTTGAAGACAAATTTGAAATTATTTTGTTCTAGCTGATATGAAAATTCAACTCTGTATTGGATTCAGCAGAACTGGATGTGTAAGATTTGAATTTTTTTGTCAATTTCCCGGTGGCCGGAATATTCAAGAGTTGAATTTACCGGTGGCCGAAATATTCAACTCTTGAATTTTCCGGCATGAATGGTTGATTTATAAATAAAAAAATACACATCAGCAAGAAGCATGTGTTAGATTTGGCCACGTCAGCTTAATTTGGCCACGTCAGCATTCAATTGTACACATGGACATTGTTTAACAGAACCACTGATGGAATCTGACGGCGGGTACTTAATTGGTTACAAAATAGAAGTGTAGGTACTAACTCTGATACAATAAAAGATTGAATACTAAATTTAAATTCCGGCCAAACTTTGGATACCAAAATTGCCTTTAATCAAAATGAAATATGTTCATCAAAAAGGATAGGGACGTGAGAAACTAAAAATTGAGGTAAAAAATAAAAAGTGAAAAAAGAAACCGAAAATAGATAAAAACTCCCGCCATATACGCGTTGTGTCAACTCTTCAACCGGCAAAACAAACGCATTCACGTTTCAACATTTTTGAATTTATTTTATTTTAAAAAATAGTAACAACATTACGAAAATAATCATTTTCATAAACCAAAAAATAGAAAAAAAAATAAAAAATACAGAGACGACTTCAGAGAGCCCTCTTTCCGATCCCCACATACACCGCCGGAAAATCCACCGACGACGATGAAAGGCAAAGCGAAACTCCACATCCGGGGCAAGACGCAGCTAGGGCTTTCTTACATCTTCGTTCTCTGCTCTCTCTTCTTCATTGCCGGCTTCTTCGCCTCCTCTCTCCTCTCTAAGGTCCGTATCTGTATCTGTATCTGTATATGTATTTGTGTTTGTTTGTGTATTTGTGGCTGAGAGGTTGTGATTCGTCGCAGGATGTGCCGACTCTCCGGCCGAAGTTGAGGATGGTCGAAGTGGTGGATGAGGACCAGGACGCCCATGGTTCGATGCCGAGCGGCAAAACTGGAGATGCTTTTATTCTCTCTATTCCATTTCAGGTGATTTTGTGGCTTTTTGGTGGTTCAATTTTGAAGCATTTGTGTGTTTTTTTCTTTCCTTTTCTATTGAGTGATTGTGTACGAGTGTATATGGAGATTGTGTCGTGAATCATGTTTGTTAGATTTCATTCAAGATTTGGTAAATGTAAGATTGGTGCTGGAGTATGAGTAGAACTAGCTGGATCAGTGCTCTAGTTGAGGTATATGTTATCAAGATTCAAGGTTCATTTGATTAGCATTGAATTCCTAATAGTGCTTTTGCTAGATGCCGAGAGGCAAAACTGGAGGAGCTTTTGTTCTCTATATTATTCCATTTCAGGTGATTTTGTGGTATTTTGGTGGTTTAATTTTGAAGCATTTGTGTTTTCTTTTTCTTTCAATTGATTGATTGCGTATGAGCTTATTTGGAGATTGTGTTGTGAATCATGTTTATTAGATTTTAATTTAAGATTTGGTAAATGTAAGATTAGTGCTTGAGTTTGAGTAGAACTAGCTGGATCAGTGCTTCAGTTGAGCAATATGTGATCAAAGTTTATTTGGTTGCGTTGGCATTCAGTTCTTAATAATGGACACCAAATGAGTGTTTAGTAGGGAAACTATTTCAGGAACAGATCGAATCTCAACACCGCTTTGTTAATTCCTTAGCTGGGCATCTTGTCGCCTATTGAAGTTAGGTTGAAATCTATAGGCGGAATGCTCAATCGAGAAACTTTAATTTTACTAGAGATATGGGTCTTTATGTACCACCAACGCCTACCAACCACACACTTACGAAGAGACTGTGGCTGGAAATGAGGTGCGACTGTATTTGATAATTAGGACTGGTCTAGTAGCTTTATATTATTTAGTAATTTCTTAAACTGGTGATCAGTTCAGGCTTCTGCTAAAACATAATATTGCTAAAACTGAAGATGATTGACCTCAGAATTATTAGAAGTGCATAAATTCTTTGAGCAATTTAGCTGGATGTTGTAACACATTATTACCTTTCTTTGTCTCTCTCTGAGACATATCCAGTTTTCAGTAGACAGGAATGATTTAGAAGATTCTTGCCACTTTGTTGACATTTTGACGCTTCAAGGTTCATGGCAGAAACAATTATAATATTATTGTCTACCTCAGGTCGTATGGCATGCAGATTGTTTGTATGGTCCAAGATTCAAACTGACTTCTTTCATACATCTTTACTAGTTAACAAGCTCTATGTATATCACGTGACTTTTGGAATGAGTCTTTTCTGAGATATTGATAGCAAAACTCATGACTTAGATCTACTAAAGTATCTTAAAATAAGTTCATGTGTGATGATGGTAAATCTCACCATAGTGGAGAAAATATTGTGGGATACAACCCTATGCCCTATGGCATGTGAGAAATAGATTGGTAAGTTGCTTGGAAGTAAAAATATAAAGCCAACTTCAAATTTGTGAATTTGACCGTACCCAATAAATACCTATTACATAAAATTAGTCAGCACTTGCCAGTTGCCACTCTGGTTTTTCTTTTCCTTTAATATTATGTTCTCTCATTCTTGCATGTAGGTTTTAAGTTGGACCCCACGAGCTGTTTATTTTCCCAAATTTGCAACTGCAGAACAGTGTGAAACTATTATTGCAAGGGCAAAGGCAAACCTTAAACCTTCATCCTTGGCTTTGCGGGAGGGAGAAACCGATGAGAGCACTAAGGGTACTAGAACAAGGTACCTACTTCTGTATGTAGTATCATTCCTATTTAATGCTCATGACTATAATTTTTGTGGTGCTAATATGGTCTCTTAGTTGACATGCATGAATTTAGATTTACATCATTTATTTATTTCTCTGTTATAATTCAATACTTCTGAGTTCTGACTGAAACTGGCAACTCATCTGCATAACTCTTTCTTTCTTACATGTATATAATTTACTTCTGGTTGTTTTATATCTTGAAGCTTCTGATCACTATTTTGTATGTCCTCCTTACCTATGTCTTCTGAGCTGCCTGGGAATTCAAGTCCTATTTGTATGTTTTAATTGCTTGCTTCGCAGTCTCTAACCCAAGGGCTGCTAAATTTTCCCTCTCAACTAAAATTATCTTAGTCAGTTAGTCAGATCAAGCTTGTGAAGTGGATGAAATAGAACAAGCAAAATATGATAAGTCACCTTGCAGAACTAGTATGTTAGAAAAATTACTGTAGCAAGAATTAGATAAACTAGCTTGTTCGGCATGAACTGTTTGGAAAATGAGTTTGATAAAAAAATAGGTTCGTCAAAGAAAAACTGGAAGGATGTGCAAATATATGAGATGGCGAAAATAGACATTGGAAAAAAATTAACATGTTATTGAGACTTAATTTTTTGGGCTAATTAATCAAGTATATAAGTAACTGACATCAGGGTCAACCATAGTATTTCACATTGAGGTCGACTAAAGTTTTCTCTCTCTTACTTCTATTACAACTATAGAGCTGTAGGAGGTCCAAAGCTCCTGCAGGGTTCACCTCCTTAAGGGCTTGTTTGTTATCTATACTTCAAAATTGTAAGGAGTTGTAAGGAGGGGATGAAAACTGTAAGGAGCTGTAAGGAGGTGCTCCAGAAAGTCAGTTGCTCCTTGAAGTCACCCAAAATTACCAAACATATTCTCCTTAAAGTTAGTGCTTGTTTGGTAACTCTACTTCGAAACTGAAAGGGGCTGTTTGAAAAAAGGAATTTAAAAAGAGATGTAAAAAAATATGTTTGAATAAAAAGAATATGAAAGGAGGTGCAAATTTATGAAATGACAATAATGGACATTAGAATAATAAAATATATTCTTGATATTTTTTTTTCCGGACTAGTTAATCAAGTACAAATCAGTGAAATGTCGATTTGAGGTAAAATCATACCGACCATAATAATTATAAGCGTATCATTCAACAATATTTCAAATATTCATGTTGCTTCAAACTAAAAACAGGTCGACCCAAGTTTACTCTCTCCTCCTTTCAGACCTCTTTTTGAGTTGTAGGACTTCACAAGCTCCTGCAGGAAACAAGCTACTTTAAGGAGTGCTGCATGAGTTTCTCCGTAATGTCACCTAATTTTATAATATTCCCCTTTAAATTTTAACTTTATCCTAGTTGGCACCCCCTTAAAGGAGCAAGTAGTGTTTACCAAACAAGCAACACAAATCCCACATGACACTCCTTCAAGTTGGAGAGTAGTGTTACCAAGCAAGCACCAAGTCTATTTGAAACAACAGATATTTTCTACTCATTACTGTTTTTAGATTCACACACACACACACATTTTAAATTTAAATTTCTTGTCTCATCTTATTGATGGTGCAACTCATTTTGGGAAGTTCAGTCGAGAAAATTGTGTTCCTCTTATCATCATATAGATTGAATTCAAGGGTTTTGTATATTTGACTTTCTCTATGCATTAGGCATGTGACTCCATCCCAAACTAGTTGACTTATTTGACTTTTTGCAAACATTAAGGATAATTTAATTCGCGTTTCGATTTTCACACACATTCCCTTGTTGTAACAAATACAGGTGTATAATTTTTCTGCTCAGTGACATTTTGTGTGTTAACTGATAGAGATATGACATTATGACCAGAGAAAGCCTTTTTTAGTTTAGATTCTACTTCTGGTTGAAGAAACTTATCATCCCTGGTTTACACTCTTGTTGGTGACAGTTCAGGAACATTTCTCGAAGCATCAGAAGACAAAAGTGGAGTCTTGGATTTCATCGAAGAAAAAATCGCAAGGGCTACAATGATTCCCAGGAACCATGGAGAGGTATGCACTTCCATCGATAATTTCATGGTTTGGATAGCAGGGAGTAAAAAATGAATGGACCTTGGATGTCGTTATTATATATTTGGAACCACTTACATCTTTCATGAATCTTTTTTCTTGTTGGAACTGTGGTACAGTAGAGTTGATAAGTTAATTTTTGGACTTTGGAGTACTTAGAAGACATCAAGTTTCCATCTGCCTTCATATCTATTCTCTGCCTTTGTAATTGTCATTAAAATATATGAAGGGCAGCCACCACAATTAAGGATACCAATGGAAACTTCCAAGGTGTCTAATACTTGATGGACCTTCTTTTATCATTTTCCCGGTCTGAAGAGATATATGTATGAGACTCAATAAGCAACTGCACCTGGCAAATTTCATGCATGTACTCCTCTATTCCCACACACAGGAAATTAGTTGGATATTGTTGGAATGAGTTAAGTTTCCATGATAACAAATTATGGGATTGAGATTATTAGTGGAGTGGTTCTTGTAATTTATCTCTTGCCATGTTTATCTTCTACCCAACAAGTGAAGTTAATTATTCAAATCTAGCCCTTTGGTCGAACCACATCATTCTCTTGCGTTCACTCCCTTCACCTCATTTATCTCTCTCCCCTGTATCATCTGTCCTATAAATTTCAACAGATATTCTTATGCTCGACTTCAAGAGTATCATGTATCATACCTAATTACAGACTCCCCATGTTTGCTGGATGTATTTCTCATGGATGATCAAATTTAGGTCTGTTATGCTTTACTGGACTGATTTGTCTTATGTAACCAGTCTTACCTCAGATAATATTTATTAGTCAAGTATACACTTATGCTAAGTCCATAAGTTCCATTCACACAGAAACATAACTTTTGACTATGTTCTTCTGTGTTATTTTTTTGAAGTTACATTTTGCTATAGTAACATATGATATTGAAATGTTCTCATTGTGACTATGTATGATTGAATGTGTATTATCTTACGTCATTTTATGCTAACATGTGAAGCATATTAGTAAAAATATTATCATTTAGTTTCCTATCCTCAGCAAAATTACGTCTATAGCAGACTGCAATATTTGCATTGAAATTTTGTAGTTAACCTTTCATTACAGGTCAATTCTAAATTAGTCTGAGTAATGCGAGGATATCACCATATTGCAGGCATTCAATGTTTTGCGGTATGAAATTGGACAGAAGTACGATTCTCATTACGATTCATTCAACCCGGAAGAATATGGTCCACAGAAGAGCCAAAGGGTACATACCAGTATCCTTATTTGTCTGCCATAATTGTATATTAACCAGTCATCGCTACCTCCTGGTTTGAAGTCTCTTAGGTTATTTGATAGAATATTCTAGTTTATCAATTTAGGACATATCACATACCTAATCACTTGCATTGTTATCTCAATTTCCTCTGAACGGTTACTAACATCAAATGCATTACGCCATTTTACACATGGATATAGGATTTAATGGCTATTGTCTGTACTTGTGTCCCTTTCCTTATTCATAATATATTGGTCATTTATGTTGCTTCTTCAACATTGGTATATTTATCATCATCATTTTAAGTCTAGGCAATGCGTATAGCCGTTTTGATGGTATGTATTGTTTCCCAGATAAACAGTAGCGCTGGATCGTATAATTTTGCTAATGCCCTGGATTTTACTGTTAATTTGCCATTTAAGAGAATTGGATTAAGATTTGCATTCCCGAATATTACCCGTCCCTTCCTCTTAATACAAAGCTTAAGAATCAGCATCAGCCGATATTAGTTAGTCACAAGTTTTAACTTCAAAAGACTTCTCTCATTTTTGAGTCATCCTATTTCTTTCCTATAGTTTGCTAATAAGGTGATCGTTCTATCTTGTTAAGATTCCTTAATTAAGGTCTTGAGTTCGAGCCTTAGAGGCGGTGGTATCCTATAAAATAAAATAAATAAAGGTGATCGTTCTATCTTGTTATCATATCACTCCCTGTAGCATTGCTCAATGGTTGAAATGATTTTGGTAATGCTTTGCAAGGTTTTATCCTTTTAACCGCGGCTCCTCTGGTAGCTCTATACTTCGTATGAATGCCTTTTTTTTTAATCTCTTGATATTGCCGCACACACTGGTTGCTATACAATTATGACTGCTGAAGAATCTTAAACTCATGCTGACCCGTTTGCAGATTGCTTCCTTCTTGTTGTATCTGTCCAATGTAGAAGAAGGTGGTGAAACCATGTTTCCCTTTGAGGTAACCTAGGCGATTTGAACTTCGTAAGTTGTTACTTGTTTATAATATCAGCCATTTATTTTAAACATTCAGAGCTACCTATTGCTTTGTTTTGTAGAATGGCTTAAGTTCAGGTTATGATTACGAAAAGTGCATTGGCTTAAAAGTGAAGCCACGGCAAGGGGATGGACTTCTGTTTTATTCACTGTTACCAAATGGCACAATAGATCGGGTAATTGGTCTTGTTCTCATATTCAATATGCAATTCATATCAATTGTTTTTCTTTATCCTTCGAACACGGAGACTAATTGTAGTGACCCCTTCTTTAAGTATATTGATTAGAATTAGACCAATGAGTTACAAACGACAATAGTCGATATAAACTTTCAAAAAGAGAAAGAACTCTGATGCTAGTTGGGAGTACTTGAAGAAATATTAGGATATGTTGATGTATCCCACATCAATTAAATGTGAATTTGTGGCCTCTTACTTTACCATTTGAACCCTCAACTTATTTTTCTAGGCTATTGCTTTGGATTAAAGTTGAACTTGAACATGATATCAAACCATGTTTTGGTTTCAATAAGATGCAACTCAGTTAGTTGTGCATGAATTGCTAACAATACCCCTGGCATATTCCCTCCGTCCCAAATGAGTGTCTTATTTTTATTTTGAAAAAATAAAGGAGAAGTAACAAACTGAAGAGATACTATTACTAACTAACTTATTGTAGGGATACTATTGACAATTCATGCATAATGAACTTCTTCAAAAAGAAATAGGACCCTCATTTTGGGACAAATAGAGTAACGTTTTATCTTTTTCTGATATGATTTTCTCATTAACGATCTCCACTTGTTCTACTTTCGCAGACATCGCTTCATGGAAGTTGTCCAGTTGTTAAAGGGCAGAAATGGGTGGCTACAAAGTGGATAAGAGACCAAGAACAAGTAGATTAGATACCATCCTTATTAAATTTCCACTTGAAAGATGTGAACTTGTTTCATGCTAATGAGAATTGGGAAGCATCGACAATAGCTTGAACTTGGATTTATAGTAAACATTTGCCAAATTGGGAGGCTCCTATGAACACTATAATTGTATCAATGTTCATTCTTATTTAATCAATCATGCACCAAACTCTCTTAAGTGTCTAATGATGTGATCAGTTTAGTGTGCACATAAATATACATCAGTGGTTGAGATTGGTGCTTGACTGCTTGTAAATAGAATTCAATGATATGATTTGAGTCATGCATGCAAAAATGGATTTATCTATTACGTGTAACTCGTACAAAACTCAAAAGTACGTTGAGAGTTGAATTTCGTGTAACTCACGCACAACTCAAAAAGGCATTGGAAGTCAAGTTTGGCGTGATCATGCATGGCTTAAAAGACATTGAAAGTCGAGTATGGTATTTTCCTTTGAAAATATAAAAAATGCTTAATGTGATGAATAAAAAGTATATTTTTTTTTCATACTACGTAAATACAAGATCAATTTTAAATCTGACCTCCGTATATCATGTTGATTTTTTATTTATCTGAGACCTCATTCCAAATCATAGAAATCAACTCATGGTTCGTCTGGGGTCTGGTTCTCTAACCATGGGTCGTCCCAACAAATCTCGAAAATCAAGTGGATTCCCATTTTCAGATCTGTAGCTTCTGGGCTTCCAATCCATTTGTGTTGTTTTAGCACTTCCAATCATTTTTTTAATCATGTAATTCACTTTATGTTTCATCTTATATTTCTGAGGTGTATGTACTTTTTGTTTTTTTCTTGGAAATTAATAAAGAGTACTTTTTGCCGAAAAAAAAAATCTAATGCGCTTAAACCGTTTGATCTAACATGTCTCAGTGATTTTTTTTGGGTTAAAATATTCGTCATGTTTATTATAAATGCATTTATTTATAACCTAAAATGACCTTTTTTTTTGCGAGTAATAATTGTTATTACATGAAAAAAAATGCATAGATTTGTTACTGCCGTGAGATTACTCATACGATGCACATCACCGCACCAGATCTTTCCTTATATCCAACGCACAAAAAAAAAGACCGTTGGAACCAAAAGATCCAAAACCCTCGCTCTGAACTGTAACGGCTACGTTACATTCCCATTTGAAAACCCCAAAATCCTCAAATCTCCAATCCAAAATCAAAACCACAAATCGAATAGCTCTGCTCTAATTTTCAACACCCTCTCCTCTGTTTCAGCATCAATTGGTTCTTGATTCGAAGATCGTTTTGGTCACTGAGTCAACACAGTCCCTGTCAGATCTGACTCGCCAACCATGGACCTCGGCTGCTTGGACTTGTGTTGCATATCTCACGAAGAACCAGAGAACAAGCAAAGAAATGGAGATGCTTCCGCTGAGTCCGCAACCGCAACTTCAAAGATCGGAAAGGTAATTCTTGGAACTCAGATTCGAGACCTGTGTGCATTTGGTTATGGAGTGATTTGGAATTTGGAGAGAACAAGAGAATCCGCGGAGTGAACCCTATAACTAGCGAATTTTCTTTGTAGTGTGTAGAGGTTTAGGTTTTGAGTGAAATGCTACCTCTATAACCTTGTGAAGTTGAATTTGATCAGCTTGAGTTATTGGATTTTGGAACTCAGATTCAAAACCTAAGTGCATTTCGGTTCTGGAGTGATTTGGAATTTGGAGAGAATAAGAGAATCCATGGAGTAAGCCCAATAACTAGTGAATTTTGTTTGTAGTGTATTGAGATCTAGGTTTTGAGTGAAATGCCGCCCCTAAAACCTCATGAAGTTGAATTTGATCAGCTTGAATTGTTGGATAATAGTGAAATTGAAACATGTGGTAACTGCTGGCGTCTGGATATGGTTAATCTTTCATTTCTTGTCGAGAACTTTAAAAACTGGTGCAATGAATCAATGACACTATATGCTGGTTGACTTTAAATTAAGATGCGGCAAAACAGTATGTTCAGTTGTTAGGAGTTACTATATGCTGTTTGATTTTAAATTAAGATGCGGCAAAACAGTATGTTCAGTTGTTAGGAGTTAGGGTTCGAAGTTTGAATCTGTGGTTTGCTTTCATTTATGACTTAGAATCTAGTGATATTTAGAGCTTTTCGTGATCTTTTGGGAGAAATGAAGGATTATGATGGCGAAAGAATAGAAAAAAAAAGTCTGTTCAGAATAGACTGACTTTTACTTATTTTTGTTAGAATAAATTTGATTGTTGGTGTGCATTTGTTTTGTGAAGATCCACAAGGAACTAGACAAGTCACTCATTAAATATTGGACTTTGCTCAGTTTGCTGTTATATGACAGAAATGATTCGTGTTTTCCATATACTAGCATTTGTTTAGTTGTAGAGCATCATTAGTGTTTAGTCTTAGTAATGATTTTGTGGGGTTAAGCTAGATGGGTAAACAAAGGTGATAATTACCAAATTTGCGTCTCTTTCAGATGTGACATGAAGCCTAGACCTCCCACACTCGAATGTTATGTTTAGCTCATACATCTTACTCTGAATAGTCTGTATTTTGCACATGCAGGAGCCGTACGGTCTATTAGTGTTTTTGGTAGTTCTGTTTATGAAAATGTCTCTCTCTCTCTCTCTCTATATATATATATATATATCCTAATTTGGTGGATCCCAAACCATTTGATACATGTAACTGTGCAAGGACTTGGGAGTCCTCTACCAGCCCAACTTAATTAGTTAGTCTTAGCTGATAGGACTTTTCTTGGACTTTCGAACAAGTAGTCCACTGGCAATATTAGATTATAAAAAGCTGGAGATAATTCTCCATTCACTGATGCCAATTGTTTTATTGCTCTGGAAGAGGATTTTTCATATTCTCCAGATATACTCAACATACACACTATCGAGTTTGATTTTTCAGACTTCATAGGTTAATGTTAAAACCTGTATCTCTGGCTAGATAAAGAGAAGCCAGTGAAGAGTAGCTTAATTTGATGAGATCGAAGATGTATTATGCTAGTAAGTTTTGTACTCAAGCTAATTTTTGTGTGATCTGCCCAAAGAAACCAAAGCTAAAGATATATTCCATATGGTTAATGTTGGTAAATTGGATGATTAGTTTTGAAGTATGGCCTCAGTTATCACTTGTTTTTGTTAGGTGAATTCTTTTAAATGCTTTTATATATTGTATTTTACTTTTGAACTTGATTGAGGTTAATAACTTTTGTTCTTCTACACTATTTTTCCTCCTGGAACTGTGCAGTTCAAAACAATGAAAGAAAGTGGTCAATCACCAGTCACAGCTCTCAACAAATTGACATCACAAATTAGAAAGTCTGCTCACCGTAAAAGTTCTCCTCTCAACTGGTTCCCACGCAAAAAAGTGGACTCCTACTTGATCAGGAAAATAAAGCTGCTGCAGGTTGTAAAAATTTAGTAGTTTACCTTTTTTTTCCCTAACTGGATCATTACTGACAAATTGTTACCATCATATACTTTTATCAGGAAGTGGGTGGCATGAACTTAACTCTTGATGAGACTTTAGGGGACTCAAATCCACATTACTCAAGAGTATTGAGAGAAAAAATTGCAGCTAGAGAAGCTGCATGTAAAGCAATGGAAGCTCGAAAAGCTGCATTGGTTGAAGCATCTTGGTGTCGAATTCTTCGAGCAGCCAGGTAAAACTTCTTATTCCGAGGAGAGGACATAAAACGTTAATTTTGAAAAAAATAAAAAAAGCTTGTTTTATCTTTTCAGGATCCAGAATAAAGAAGCAGAAGCTTTGCTGTTGAAAGCAGAAAAAAATGCAGCCGAAGCTTTTGAAGCAGCAACAGCTATTGGGGTGATCATGTATGACAAACCAAATTGCTCCCTAAAGCGTTGTGAAATAGAAACATCTTCTGTTGATGGAGGAAAGTCCACTACTCATACTGTCACCGCTTCTTTTGAAACTGCATTTGAGGTAGATAAAGAAGTAGCTGCTGCTGTCAAATCTGCATTTGTTCGGCTTGCAAATTGCCCATCTCTTAATAAAGATGAATTCAAAGACCTGCTGCGGAAAATCAGTCAGAATCCAGATGTAAGTGCTAATAATCAGGAGTTATCGGAGGTTTTTTCAGAATGTGAATCAGAATCAGGTTCGGAACTTGAAACTGAGGCTCAGGCAAATGGTTGCAGCTCTAAAGGTCTGGATTGTAGGATGCCGATTTCTGAAGCTAGAGAAAAGAGATACAGAAAGAAGCAGTCTCCTGAAAAGTTGAAGATAAATCTTGTAGATATGATGGTTGAGAGGCTCAGGTGTTTGCAAGAAGATGAACTTTCTTCTCTTGCCACTATAGTTGCAACATGTGGTTTGAGTGCTGCCTTAGCTGAAGTAGAAAACTGTAAGCCGCATGATGTGTACTCCGTTGCTGCTCCAGCCCTTGGTTTCCCCCGAAGATTGTCTTCTTTGGAAGA
This sequence comes from Pelargonium nanum, assembly GCA_036897485.1. Lineage (NCBI taxonomy): Eukaryota > Viridiplantae > Streptophyta > Magnoliopsida > Geraniales > Geraniaceae > Pelargonium > Pelargonium nanum. The sequence goes on along the minus strand of JAYMTF010003027.1, from coordinate 2,913 downwards.
TGCGCAGACAAGGAGGAAGCAAATTGAGCCAGAACTCCCAAGTCTCGACAAGTTCCTAGTTAAGCGCATGTCTAAACTTGAAAGAGAGGTGCAAGAAGCCAGAAAAAATCAATCCAGGGATGAAACTGGTGGTAACCCAAATAAAACTGATGATGGAAAGGTTAACTCGGATAATAATGTTTCTTCATCTGAGACTGTTGCAGATTTGGGAAGTATTCTTGTGAAGCATTCTTCGAAGTTCGAAAAAGAGATTGAAGAGGCAAAAAAGAACAATGGAAAAGCATATGAGAATATAAATGGAAAGAAATTTGGAAGAAAAGGGATGGTGGTCAGTCAGACAAAAGAAGATACTTCCGAAGTCCCCAGCTTAGATAAGTTTCTGGTGAAACGTGTCTCGAGACTTGAAAAGGAGGTCCAAGAAGCGAAAATCAGAAGGAAAAATGATCCAACTGAAGGAGGAGTAAGGGTTACTAATATGAAGGCGAAAGTAGATTTTTCGGCCAAATCCAAAAACACTGCTAGTTGTGCTGATGGAGACCAACAGGAGAAAGAAAACATTAACTCGAATAAGGAAGTTGATGGAAAGACACCGGATGCTACTACTATTTGTACAGGTGAGTCGGTAGCACAGGTTGAAGAATTGAAGACTGAAAGTAAAGAGGTCGAAGACAGCCTAGAGAAGATATTGGTTAAGCCGCCGGTGCATGGGTTAGAGAGGGAAAAAGTAGAATCGTCTCTAGGGAGCAATAATGGATACCGTACTCATAAAACTAGACGGGGAGGAAATGTGGTTGCAGATTGTGAGAGCTTGGATAAGGTACTAGTGAAGCATGTTTCTAGATTGGAGAAAGAGAAAATGAAGACTTGTTCTGAGGAAGAGGTGATGAAGGTAAAGAGAACTCAGACCAATGTGCATTCGCAGACGAATGAAGAGGGTGGCTTAGACCAAATCTTGGTTAAGCCTAAATCAAGGCTCGAGAGAGAAAAATTGGCTGCTTCCGAGCAAGCATCATCTTATGGATACCGTAACAAAACTAGGTTAGGTGGAAATGCAGTTCCAGACTGTGAGAGCTTGGACAAGGTGTTAGTCAAGCATGTTTCCAGATTGGAGAAAGAGAAAATGAAGGCCAAATCAGAGGAAGAAGCGGTGAATGTGAAGAAAAGTGAGACGACAAAGACGACAACTCATTCAAAGATGAACGAAGAGGGCGGTTTGGATCAAATTCTGGTTAAACATAAATCAAGACTCGAGAGGGAGAAGATAGCCTCTTCTACTGCTGAGCAACCCGGAGACCAGACACGACACTCCTCCGTAGCGCGCAAGGAAGCGAGGGATAGAGAGTTGAGAGAAGCATGGGACGGCTTAAGTTTAGGAAACTCCGTGAGGCCTCACCTTTCGAAACTTGAAAGAGAAAAGGTAATATTTTTGTATCGAGACTCAAATTCAATGCTCATTGCTATATCCATTGGAAATAGACTTGAATCGTATATGTTTTTTTCATAGGCAGCATGGATCAAAGCTGAGGAAGAGGAAAGAAGCCGCGTGCTATGATGATGTGAGTATCTCCGACTGTCCATTCAATAAACCTACTTGTAGAAAAAGATTTCCTTCATTGTTTTCTCTCTTTTTATCGTCGGATCTGTGTGCTGCATTGAAGAATGTTTATCAATGCACCGAATTAGGAGATTCCTTGTGCTCTTGTTCACTTTTCTCGACATATTCTTCTTCGCCTTGGCGCCTTCTTTCTTGATGGATCTCGTGTAATTAACTAAGGAAGATTATTGTTTTAGTGGGGCATAACTATCATTTCTGATCTTCGCATCTTGAGTTCTTAGGTCATTAGCATGAACTCAGTCAATTGAATATAATTTGTTCACTGAAAATTACCAGGAAAGATCTTTCGATTTCAATATGCACGATGCCAAATAGTTGTCAAAAAGCCTGAGGAGATAACACAATATTTAATGGAGCTTTCTTTCGTATCTCGAAGTACCCGAATTCGTAAATTGTAATACCAATGCTCATACTGTCTTATGAATTGGTTATTCCTAAACAAGTCATTGGAGTTACAATGAACGTACATTGTCTCCATAATCCATATTGGACCAAGAACAAAATTAAAGGGGCCGACCTATCAATTCACGTAAACAAAGTCTCCATAATACATTTTGTGTATGTGTTTTAAACGTGTAATTATTGACGGGTCTTGTATATATTTATAATAAGCTTGTAGACATTTATCAATGTGAAAAATAGATAAAACTGAATTTGTAACGTTATCGACGCAATAACTAGCACTTAATTATATGATACTAGATTTACAAAATTACATTTACCAATTCACTTTTCACTCGTTAAGCTGAGTTTCACATATAAAAGAAAAATTATTTAAACTCAAGTTCATGCCCAATACCAAGTCCAAAATAACTTTTAACGTGTGAACTCTAGTAGGACTGATATTTTGGACCATGTCACGACATAAAATTTAAACAGATTTGAGTTTGGGTTCCGGCTCAAATACAAATTTGCGTTAAGTAATCCAATTTATGTAATAGCATCGTGTTCATGTCGAACTCGTGTAACCAGTTTTTCTAAGCCACCCCATATATGTGTACAAATATATAATTTCATTCAAATTGTATAAGGGTTTGTTCGAGAACAAGAATGAAGCTCCTTTTGCCTCCTTTTGGCTTTGCCACATGAGATACAGACAACTTCCACAGGAGCAGATTGTTCGCCAAATTTTTCAGTGAAAAACAACTTATACACTGTAGCTCCTGTGAAAGGAGCTCTGCACTTCCTTCTGGGAAGGAGGCAACATGCCTCCTGTGGAAAGAGAAGGAAGAGAGAGGCACAAAAAAATTCCTCATTTGCCCTCAACTGCATTTGTCTTGCTGGAGCATTGATTCATC
>JAYMTF010003026.1:0-16327 GCA_036897485.1 Pelargonium nanum | reverse complement strand
ATGGTGGGTCCTATTGACGCGTGTCATTCAACTGGACTATCAATTGGAGAAATTTGAGTGACACGTGTCACTCAATTGGGATACACATTGAAAATTATATATATATATATATATATTTGATAATTGTATATTATTTTTCTCGGGTAAAATATAAACTTTTATCGATTTTACCTAAAACTATTTTATATACTTGTTTATTTAAGTTGAATTTATATAAGAATTTTTTTACCCAAATTAATTCAGATTGTTAATGGAGTCACAACTTTTTGTTCACCGTAGAATATACCCATTTGCATTGATGTTTTTAGAGAACCAATATGTGTGTGCGCGAGACTGAAAATGGCAAAATTAATTAATAAATACAGTAATACATAATAAATAAATAAATAAATAAATAAGAGGATTATGTCAGAATCAGGTTGTTTGGGAGACGGAGCATAATTGGTCAAATTCAAATCTTATTCCAAGTTTACGGTTTCTTTGGAGCGGATTAGGCTTACACGTGTCAATAATAGTGCACAGTTGCTGATTCAGTCCTGACGTCACCCACTTCTCTGCCGTTCCGTTCTGCTCGTTCCGTTACCGTTTCCATATTTTTCTTTTTATGCACATTTTCTTCTTTCTTTTCTTTTTTTAATGCAAATTTGGTTTCAAAAAGCTTTTGGTCTCACTTGAGTATTGAATGTAATTCCAGGTGAGATTCTATATATATATATATATATATTATGATGAGGGTAAATATTTCAAAATTAGAAAAATATATAGCTAACCAGCAACATGAGGAGCATGAAATTGTTGACCTTTTGGTGTTCTTTGCATGTATATGAAAATGATGTACACTACACTATTGCTCTATTGGAAAATCCATTTAATTGGTCAGTGGAGGGCAGGTTATAATTTGTTAAATCTTCACTGTACCAAATTAGTAAAACTAATAATAATAATGGACAATTAAGTTCGATCTTCACACCTAATTAGTTTATTCCTAACTCCTATTAAGGATTCAAAATGCTAATGTGGAAGCATGACATCACTAACATGCGGATATGATTTCAACAACTTGATTTTTGTCAAAGAAACATAGGTCAAGCCACAAAGTACGCATGTTTTGGATTAATTTTAAATTAAAATATGGGTTATCTCATTCTCACGTGTGATCAATATTTAGAGGGAAAATAATGCTTTAGAAGGAAATAACGAGAGTGATCGACTTATGAGTTACCTTCTTACATATATCTGTAAAAATATTTTTAATATAAGGGGCAACGATGAATAAGGGGGCCTTAGTATGACACATGGTGCTCATCCTAGGTCGTTGGTTGGTCAAGTTAGCGAGCTCCATACGACTTGGTCATACTAGATAGATAAGTACAAATCTTGAGTTCAACACTCAATGTATTTTTTTATTATTAAATACACCAAATTGATGTGAATGATGCGTTTTTAAAATGTTCTATAAGAGAATAGTCTCGAGGTGTGCGAAAAGCTGACTTGAAGACACTCTTACTGTAAAAGCATGTTTAGTCACACTATTAACTTCTATAAGTGACTATAATCTATAAAAGTGATTATTGTTTGATAATATAGTATGAAAATAATATTTTTATTTCTCATATATATAATATATATTTTAATAGTAAATTTTTTTCTTAAGTGTGTGAAATAGAGAACGAAATGTTGCTTGTCGTGTTGGTTTATTGCACCACATAATCACCTTTTCCATGTTAGGCAAATGGTTTTTCCCAACCCCATTTAATCACATTTAATGTATGCTCATCTAACCATACCCATTTCCTATTATAAACAAAACATTTTATTTGAACTTTTTTTAAAAACACTCAATTAATTCTTAAAAAAACATGTTATAGAGTAACTAGTTCTCTTGTATCATGTGCAAAAAAGTCCAATTCAAATGTGAAAGGAGAGAGGACTCCAAGAATCTAGGTCCCCTCAAGCATTCTTGACTTATCCAACCACTAAAGTGTTTTGACTAATTGGAGAATCCATTCAACAAAAAAGGTTTTTGCTAATCAATTAGAGTTTAATTAGTTTCTTCTGATTTGAATTATTCAACCATCTGCTCCACCAATGGAGATACTATTATTCTATGGAGAAGACAACTTTCTAATAAACAAGTCTTGAAGCTTAATTGATGTGTGACTCACTTATTGGCCAAGTTGACTTGTTCCCATTTTTGGTCTCAAATACAAAGGTCAATTATGTGAATCACTTAATAGTTAAGTTAAAGACCCTCATTGCTTTGGCAATTTCCAAACCATATATGATCAAATTATTCAAATATAAATAATCAATTTCAGTTGGATGGCTATTCTTCAATTTATTTTCTTCTTCGAGATAGAAGCATATGTGTATATATTACCGTTTTGATTGCATTTTCTTATTGGTTCGTTGCGTAATTATTCGGTCTACACATGAGGCGGAGCATTAATATATCTCACATTAAAAGAATGTAAAGACCATTACCACTTGATATATTATTTGAGTTTTAAATTTTTGAGTTATAATTAACTTTAACATGCATGATCTATATTTTAATTCGAGATTAATATCTCCTTATATGTCAAATGTTAAAAATGAATTATGGGGAGTGATAGAGGAAAAAAGAAACACATTATTCTTTCTAGTTGAAGGCTAGTTTTATTGATGAATGCACATTTTCACTTGTTTATATTCAATCTTTTGTGGTTGGGGATTTTGTGTACCCACTAGATGGTCCATTCCCAGCAAATGTAACTTTCTGTTAGTATGGCCATTAAAAGCCAAGCAAGTCTTGTTTTGTTCTAATGTTTGTTATGGATCAAACAACTCTCTTATCTATGCTAACCAACATCACAATCATTAATCATATAACACTATCAGTTCATAAATTCGCTTTTTCTTTGTATTCACCTTATAGAGTCTTCATTTGAATCAATTTGCGCACGTTCTTAGACTATATTATTTATTAAAATCATACGCATGCAACTCTAACATCAATTTGGTGAATTAAGAAAAATTACAATTTAGAGTTTGAATTGAAAAAAAAAACAACAATATTTGAGTTGTGAAGCAAAGGAATCAAAACTCAAACTGAATCTTGATTGTCTGTTCACACATGCACTTCTACTAGGTAGTGTGCATAGCCCAAAGGCAACACAATTGACACTCTTGTGTCATCATTATGAGTTAGGAGGTTGTCCAAATCAAAAATTGATAAACTTGTGAGTGTTGTGTGGGTGGGTGTTAATGGTGGGAGGTTGTCATGATTTAGATAAGAAGTTGGTTGGTATGGGGCAAAGTGAGATGACATTTCCATATTGGTCATTAGGGTTTAAATCAAATCATGGGCTCAAGAAGATGTCATTTCAAGTGGGCCTAACATTTTTTTGATGGTATCACCATACCAAATCCTAGAGAAGAAATGGTAAAAAAGGACTAAAGAAGATGGAGACTTGACTACTTATTATAAAGTTGTGCAAGACCCACATAGTTAGGGCCTAGTACTTAAATTGGGTATTGGTCTAATTGATATGAAAGAAAGATACAAGGAGAGAGATTTATGTGGGGGCCATTACTTTCAACTCATCGAGGATCATTGCATTCGGCCAAAGAAATTCAACGTTCATTTCATACGGAATCAGAAGTTGCTCCATCAAATCAACATAACATTATAACAAGATCGTTTCGTGACAATCACTTCATGTCACTCTTCTTAAAACAATGTCGTTTTTTTCGTGTTTCACAATATTATCAAGATTGAACCCGTAATTGATCTCTCGAAATAGATGCTAAAAATATTAATTTCGATCCTCACAATAAAAAAAAAAAAGTGGTTTGGGCCAAAGGGGGACAAGTCCAATTTTATACCTTTTATATTTTGGACTTATGGGCTTGACCCGGCTCAATATTTTCGGGTCAACCCGGACTTCTGGGCATGGGTGTTCGGCTTCCACTTTCCAGAGTCAATGGAGAGGAGCTACTGACCCAAGTGGATCAGCTTCACTCTGAGGCAGAAACTCAAAGATGCAAGGTACGTAGTTTCAGGTCTCTTTCTTAATATCTGATGATAAAACCAACAGTACCCATTAAAATTTTCCTTAATCTGCGTTTTAATTGATACCCAGTAAATAATACATTGATGTGTGTGTAAAGATGTAATTTTTATTTGAATGCGGATCAATGTGAGCAATGATTGCCATTGATTGATGGAAAAATGGTGATGGTTATGGAAGAAACATTGGAAGCAGGTTCAACAATTTGAGAATTTGTCCAAATTTGCTGTTGGTGTTCTCATTCTGTCATATGAGTTAGTTTTAGTTTGGGTGAAATAAAGATTAAACATGGTTGATTGTGAAGAGTTTAAGTAGTTGGTCTTACATGTTGATTGTACTTCTAAATTTTGATTATTGTTTTTTTTTTTTTAATTATGGGGATTTCATAAAACACTGCTTCCCAAAGTGCTTTTGGAAGGATTGAATATTGAGAAAGTGTAACAATTTTGATTCAGATGAATCTTAGAATTTGACTGTCTCTCTTTTGAAAAAGTGTGGGTGCTACTTTGGAACCCTAGGTATCAGTGAATCAGGTTCTAGTTTGAGCACACTTTTGTTCGCGATATGAATCATCTGGGGTCTACCATGTTCACTTCTTCAAGTGAAATTGCCCCACATTGGTATCAATCGAATAATAATTAGGATGCTGAAAAGTTTGTAGATAAGTGTCTTTTAACTCCTATCAAGAGTACACTTTGTAGTTATCTTGAAGGTTACATGCATCTGTCATTTTCTTGCTTTATTGGGAATAAAGCATATTCATATGTTGGTGAATATGAGAATTGTGATTGAAAGAGGGGTCATCTTGGGCATCTGGTGCAATGATGATAATATTGTGTTGTCAAGCCCAGATGTGCAACATCCTTTTTTTAAAGTTAGGAAACTTACTGAAAAATTTCCTCTCTAGAACCCTGGTTAAGTGGGCAGCTCATTGGTAATGGTGACTTGATCTTATCCGTTCGAATAGATGTTTGACAGAAACAATATCTAATATGTAGCTAGAGGCTTGTATTATTGTTGGTTCTTGCACCACCCAACATTCGCTCATGCCTAGTATTGCTGTCTAAGAACTCACGCTTCTACAGATTTGAATACGAGCTGCTCTTGTTGCATACACACAAATGAGCTATATACCTTATGCCAATCTTTAGAAAATTTTATGAGAAAGTAGAGATATCCGATAACTAAGCTATGTGTTATGAGAGAGAAGTAGAGAACCATTTTGGGGTAGTTTGAGTTGTGTTTTTACAATTTCATCTGCTTCTCATAATCTCATGGATCATTGCATAGCATCTGATCGATCATTTTCTGAATTCTGCTATCTTCATATTTGACTTTTCTTTTCATTTTTTCTTAAGACGAACTTTTCTCAGTGTCATATTTTTATGAATTTGGTGGTCCAATCTAAATATGTTGCATTCTTCTTTAAGTAAATAAATTGAAAATTTGACTGTGATATAATATCCAATCTATCCAAGGGCTTGGAATAGTTCTGCTATATGTCTACAACTCTACATTAATAGTCATTTAAGTATCCTTTGTACTCAGTGATTCATTTAATTTATAAGTTCATATTTAGATTCTGTTTTTAGTCCAGACAGTAGAATTTCCAACTACTCAGCTCCAACTTTAAATATTTTCTAATACAACCCTTTTTGTTAGCTATTACTCCTACAAATTGACGAGGACTAAACATTTTTTTTTGTTCAATCTTTGTTTATTTGGTTAGAATTTTAAGGATTACTTTCTTGATTCAACTTTGACAACCTACACAACTACACCTGCTTTCTCCTTACTCCCGGTGGCATTATTTTAAACTATCTTATAGATTTGATCCAGCAAACAATGCTTGGTTGAGGCTTTTGCGCTCATAAGAGGCAGCAGACAAGCTTCAGTGCCAGGCAGTTATAAAAGTTCAAACAGGCAAGGAGAATGGTGCAAGGGAACTACTGTCTCAGAAGAAGAAGGTAATGCAAGCTTTTGAGAAGTCAAAGAATCGCATCCACGTGCTTGATGCGAAACTTAATCAGGTAGTCTGAATGATTGAGAATATTCTGCAGCTTTTCCGAGTGGGCAATATTGAAACTTCAGTTCCACTTACGAAATAAATATCAGTATTCTGACTTTTATGATGATTTAACTCTTCATATCTATTTTGTGTTTGTTAAGAATTAAGATTTGGTTTTTAGCTCTGTGCATTATACTTTTAAATAATTTTGTTTGTCTTGTGTAATTATATTTATGGTCTCTGTTAGAATTCCTGTAATTTAGGAGATAGTATTAATCTGTGTAGCTTTCTTCTAGGATATAATTCTACCCTATGTATTATAAATTGGGCATTGCCCTTTGTGACTATATACAATTAGTGTTGAAGATTAGTTACGTAGAGGTAGATTTACCCCCTTATATGCCCATGTGCTCCTGTTGTAACAAACTGAGGGAGCTCCTACTAACTTATCTTGGTAATTCATGCATAACTAACCCATTTTTCAAACAATGATGGAGTTGGCTACATGAATCCTTTAGTAAAACTCGTTGGAATCATCTGCTCGTATTCTCTTCGTCCACTCCATTCATAACTGAAGTCCAGAATAGTTATTCTCCTAAATATAATGGCTGGTAACATAGAGGTTAAGGGGCTATTTTGTTGCAGAAAATTTTCTTAACAGAAAACAAATGAATAGGTTTCCAGAAAAAAAAATTATTATCTATTGAAAGCAGTAAATTAGAAAGAGAACGAAAACTAGAAAATGAGAAGGAAAACAGATTTCAACTGCTAAACAGGGCCTTATTGTGCCTCAGCATCCTTACAGAGCTTGTTCTCGTGAACTTGTAAAGTTGCCAGGACCGGGAAAGTAGTTTAGGGGCAAAATTGCATTTGTGAGATGAGTACTTTATTTTCATGATAAAAGAATCATACATCCAAAGACCTTTTTATGTATATATTTTTATAGAATATACATTTTTGAGATCTCCTGGGTAGCTGACCAATAGACAACAGTAACAAACAAACGTGCAACAATATCAACCAAGCCATTTCGCCACAAATTTTGGCTAGGCTACAAAAATCTTTTTGCAAAAGTCCTTAGAATCTACTCCTATTCTCGTCCTCCACATGATAAAGAAATAAAACCAATATGAGATCATTTATAATCCCTTTTCTGTATGGAAGTGTATTTGAAAAGAATAGCTCTTTTGTAACCATCTGTCCAGTTTTTGGTTTGCATTGTTCGAGCGACATCCTATGCTTTGACTCCATGGATAGATGATAAATGATGAGGAATTCTTGTGCTTTCTGCATGCGTATGATGTAGAGAGGTTCAGAATTAGGCCATTTCCAATGCCTTGTCATCCAAATGGGAAAATACTGTGAATCAGCCATTTTCCATGAGATCAGCAATTGTGATCTTGCCAGAAGTGACATGTTCAAATGAATCAAATTGGTTACAAATCTGTAAGATGTCTTTCTCTGCTATCTTTCCCATCTCCCTGAGCTTGTATATAACAAATTCGGATTTACTGCAAGTGACAGAGTCAAAAGGAAGATGGTTGTATATTATTAGGAAAACAGAGAATTTGAGATAAACTAAGAAACTTGATGAACTTTGTAAGAAAAGAAAAATGAAAAAAGCTGAATAACAAGAAAGAAATAAGTCTTGATGAAACTCAATTCTGTTCTGTTTTTAGAGTCATCCAGGGTCAGTTATATTTTAAAATGTCAGCTTTGGTGCATCTAATTGCTTCTTTAACTAGTTTTGTTATCATTGGAACCTACTTCCAGCCAATATGTTTTTGTTTCTGTTTCTATTTTCGGTTGATGTTCATATGACTACTTATTTCATTTCTATGATATTCTGAATTCTGAATGTTGTTTATGCTACTTGACACTGTCATCAGAATATTTACAGTAAATGCAGAATGAAATATCTTTATGCCAATGCACTGATTGATTTATTTTGGTTATATTTCCTATGATCATGACTATTTTCAGTTCCGTATTGATCGAACTCAAGTATGAGGTATCACTGTCTATAATGTTTCTATCAATACAAAAATCACAAAATCAGTTTATCTTGATGCTAAGTCACTGATTGATTTGTTTTGCAAGAACCAACCTACCCAATACTTCTATAGCCTTTTTTGGTCTGGAAAGTAAGTTTTGGCATTAAAATATAGTTATTTCTGGCATATAATTACTTTTTCAAGGGTTTTGGCCTGAGCCTTAATTTCCTTTAGAAGGTAGAGAGGGAGGCTTGCACAAGAATTTACATGTCAAAACATGATGAATACCTGATGGAACCATCATTGTCGAGGTCCGCAGCAATCAAGTCCCCTAGGGTTATCTTCCTCTGAAGCACCCATTTTGTGATTCTCCGGCTCCTCTTGTAGATCCTGAGCTCAGTTAGGTAAAGAAACGCCCTAGCTACAGCAAATGTGCTCACCAATAGCCAGACGGTTGCAAAAATCCTGCCTACGCCTGTGGTGAAAGAATAGTCTCCGTAACCCACAGTTGTGACTGAAGTAACCGAGAGATAGAAACTATCAACCCAACTCAGTTCTTCAAGAAAGTGAGCTCCTATTGCTCCAATAGCAATACAACCTATCACAACTGCCAAAGCCAAGCCAACTTTAATCCTTATCCTCATTCTTCCCTTCTCTTTGTCGATCACGTAAGTTCGAACAATGGTGTTGAATCTGTTCTCATCTACTGTGCTTAACATAATTGCTTCCTGTCTGTCACAAATGTAGGTCACCAACCCGTTCAGCAGAATCCCGATGATCCCAAAACCAATCAAGATGAAGAAAGAAGTGAATAGCTTTGTAAATGTTGAGTCTGGAACAATGTCTCCATACCCAATAGTGCAGAGAGTGACCACTATGAAGTACAAAGCATCTACTAGTGGATATGTGGAGTTGCCTTTGAAACTTCCACTTGTGACCATGAACACCACAATACCAGCAATAATATACAAAGCAGCACCAATGAAGGCTTGCCTGACAATAGTAGGAGTCGGTGTTTGCCCAGCTCTGGGGCCTATAGGGTCATGAAAAGCCTCTCTGGTATCAGTGAACACAGAAGGTGCAGAGTGAGACCTTCGGGTAAGTTTCCTCCTCTTGTTCAAGTTTGCTATGAGGTTCACATAGGAAGATGAATTTGGTGTTGTGATGATAGGAATGATGGCTTCGTTGGTTATAAGATGTGTTGTGGATTGGCGCAGGGATGGTCCGAGGTCAAGGTAAGATGATGGGAACTCTCGTCTCAATGGCAAAGATTTTGGCTCCTCCACGATTCCCGTCTTGGAGATAAGAGATTCATCCATAGCTGGAATGGTTCAGCATGATATCAAATAGTGCCTCAGAGTTCTGTTTCTAGAGATAATGCTGAATTCTTGGAGCAAAATATCAGTGGCCAACCGCAAGTCAATCCATTGAAGAAGGTATGGTAGGTATCAATGTTCTTCATCTAACAGTCTTTCTGGGTCTTGATATATATACTTTCTGCTTCCAAAATTGCTCCTTGCCTGCACAGTTGTTTTTTGTTGTTGCTGTAGTCAACTTCGACTCAACGAAGAAGAAATGGGTTTATGGTGTGGTTACTGGTTGATGCTCATGTCATAAACTGTGAAATGTCCATATCAGTAACATGCAGAAAAGTCCAGGAAGGATCATATCACATGCCCTTTTTTGGGTCTACACCTACACTTTCACATGAAAGTAGAAAAAGACTCATCAGCCATGACAAGAATCTATAATTGGGCAACTGGTATGATCATGAAGATCATCAATATGAAGCTGTTTCTGGTTTTCAGGTTTTGAGTGTCCTTTGAAGCTGGAAAAGAGGAGATGGGCTTGAATGAGTCTTGGCCTCTCGGGAATCAATGAGATGAGCAGGTCAGGAAAGGAGGCTATGAGTTGATCAAATTCATACCCAATTTGGGATTTCAGAATATAATAATATGTGCAGACCAGTACAAAGATTGTATTTTTTAATATTTATTTTTGTGCAATCAAATTGCTTGTCACAACAAGAACAGAATATAATGGAATTAACTGATATAGCAGGTGATCTGTTCATATCATTACAAAATTCAAATATAATGTGTTGGTGGTTGTGGTTTTGGTTCCTGCCATGCCAGTGAGCACTAAAAATAAGTTTTATTTATATAATAATAAGGATATTGTTATTATATTATATGCAAGCAATAGTTCATACCTGTTTGAGAGTGAGAGACAATTATATAAATAATTTAACTCCTTACTTTGAAAAGATTTGGAGAGGTGTACAAGACTTCAATAATGAAGCGCTTGAATGATCTTGCCTTGTCATCAAAGTGTGTATGATGATTCACAACAATTATTTATCATTCCATGAAAATTTTGGCCCACAAAAAAGTCAAAATTAAATAGTATTCAGTACACCTGGCAACTTTGAAAAGGAAACAGATCCACAACTAGAACCTCCTGTATGAGTATGCTGTTAAAAGGTTGATGGTGATGCTATCTGAACACATCACGTCTAATAATCGTGTTAAACAATTGAACATGAACACGACACGTTTAACACGGTAACTAAATGACACAATCGACACTAACATGATCCAACACATTCCACATGATAGAACAAACAAGTTTAGCATCATAGCCTTAAGTGTGTGTTGAGTATGTTGTAACACGAGTAGATAATCATGCATGTTTGCTTGAGCGCAACACGAACATAAAAAATTGCAAAAAATGTGAGTCTAAACACGTTAAACATCATCTGAGACAAAACCATAACAATCAGGAGTGTCCTAAAGATCAGTCCAATGATTCAAGTTTCACAATATCTGAGACAACCACAACAAATCAACAATCAGGAGTGTTCCTGAAGATCAGTCCAATGGTTCAAACATCACAATATATGGACACATCCCAAATAGAAAACATAAAGTGTATCCAACTTCAAGACTTTAGCATTAACAAAGATGATCAGTATCTGGTAATAACATATAACAACTAATAAAGTACTACATAATAACCAGCTACGATCAAATCTTGCCCTATTTTCTGCATAGGAAATGCTAAACCGAAAGTTGGAACTCAAATTTGACTTACATATATTTGTTAAGTTCAGCTAATGAGAACATAACTTGCACCATCTCGGACTATACCTGCAGCAGCAGGAGATATACTACAGCTCGGTGACATGGTTTTCCGGACTTGTGCATGAGATTCTGCTTCCAGCTCGAACATCCTGACCAGCTCTTGAAGCTCCAGTTTTCTCACTTCAACATCCTGTTCAACGACAGGCTTATCCAACCCGAGGTAAAGTAACCCAATTCCAATCAGGACGAGTCCTACCAAGAGGAGGAGACCAGAGAATAGAGCAAATGCATATGGTGAATTCTCGTTGCCTGGGATCCCATCCACATTGATCCCGAAGAGACCGGTAATGATGGAGAGTATAAGGCCACAACCCCCGAAAACTCCTAGATTGTGAGTTACTCGAAGGCTTTTGTCCTGCAATTAGACGTCAAATAATGAAAAGTGAAGCCCTCCTAAGCATGCTAATTGCTTCCACTCGTTGTTAGTCTACAATGTGTTATTATTCTACAACATGGCTACTCCGTTTATCAACACATGCAATTAGCATCCACGTAAGCAGGGCGGAGCCAAGATTTCTAGGCAAGAGGGACCGAAAGTAAATAATCAGAATCAAAATATAAATACATAATTTCACAAGTAATGTCATATCTTTAACATTTAAGATGTGTTTGATGTTGCTTCATTGAGTAGAAATCATCAATTATTACATCTGAAGTTAATTTTTGGGCAATTTCCCTCTCTATGTAAACAATCCAACGTAAATCTAGATTCTAGAGCACAATTACCGTGAACTGAGCTATCAAAGAGTTGTTACGTAGAGCACAAAATCCACCACTAATCTTTCCTATCCCGTGCGTAAAGAAGATAAAAGGGGGTTGTGAAATGCAAAGTAAAGAGTTGAAACTGAAGAAAATGAGAAAAGAAAGTTTGGAAAAATTAGAATAGTGGAAGAAGATGTGAGTAAATGGTAAAGTGTAAAATATAACAAAGTCAAAAAGCTTTCTACTAAAAAAAAGGTAAAGGAGAAAAGACAAAAGGGAAATCGTGTTTTATCGGAAATCTAAATGTGTTGCGGTGGAGTACACACAGAGTCATGTTTTGCATTTGTGTATTATTTGTTCACTCACTTTTATGCACTTTTTAATTTTTTATATTTTCAAGGTAATATAATTAATATAAAAATACAAAACACGACTCTTAATGCCTCTTATTTTGTGCACGGATTGCACAAGTTAAATAAATCCTATATATTCATTTAACTACTAATATATTCTATATAATAATGTATTTTCATTGAACCGGGGGTGCGATGGCCCCTACCGGGCCCCCTCTAGATTTACCCTTGCATGTATGGACATGCACAAGGACTTATCCACGAAAAATTATCACACATAGGATTGTTATGTATTTTCTAACCTTAAAATCATCACGGGTAAGAGGCTATAATATAAGAACCCGACGTTATAATTTGAATTTTCTGTATGATTGCACACCTACCTGCAACCATGCTCGGACAGTGCTTTGCATGACATCTTGAATTGTAAATAAGCGGCCACGAACTGCTTCTTGCTCACCAATCATCTCCCTTGTACTCTTCCTTATTCTCTCTAACATGGCTTTTGCCGGGTTACCTTTAAGATGTTGAAGAAGCTCGAACACGATCTCCTCCCTTGCATGGAGTGACCATTTGACTCTTATCACCTGTATAAAGAAGGGTCGGGATGAGCACCGAGACATCCTTGGCAATATATTAATTTCCCTTAACCTTTTAAACTTGGCATTTGACAAAGATTTCTCAAATAAAACAATCCTTGACCTCTTTAAGGGTCTGCCAATGGAGCCAATTATTAACTTCAAATACGTTGATGTCATGATATTAAGTGAAGATTCAAACTCGAGAGCTTTCACTCCCGAGATAAGTAATTCACTTTTCTTGGTTAATAACATAAATGCAGGAAGTAATGTACAATTGAACAGTTCTATCTCAGTATCTCCACATAACTTAATTGGCATGGACTTTTTAGCAACCAATAACCTCTATATTATCTTTTCATATGCAAAAATTGAAGTAGAAACGGTTGTAGTATTCAATTTCTATGCATTAATTGCTTTGTCCTTATCTTGGTTACCAATTAAATGTCTTTTATATATGGAACACGCTTCCGAGCAAATATTCTGTGTATAATCCTACCTCAGATACATCTTTCTGTTTCAAGAATCACGGTAGCCTTTTCTAGCACATTTCTAGAAAATGATAGGTGATCATTTGCGTCATGTAAAACAGTCAGTTTTTATCTGTAAGATACGCAATGAAACCTCGTTGAAACAGTCGGTTTATAACAAACAAAAGAGAAGACCGTGTCTAGAAAATATCCCTAAGAAACCTTACATAGACACCGGAATATCAGAATTACCATTTGCTAACACATATGTAATATCTAACTGAAACTGAAAGACAACTAAATATCCCTACAAATACTGCAGTCAATTGCGGAAAACAGTCGTTACTCATTAGCGAACTATACAGCTACACAATGAGGAAGATAATGAGTAGCGAGTTGGCGATAGATAAAAGACTAATGAATAAGTTAGTTCAAAAATCCAATCATGCCGGACTCCACAGGCAAACTTAAGACCCGTTTTTCTCCGAATACAAAACTTGACCATCTGCAAAAGCAGTGAGAAGATACCTGGGTCGATAATCTTCTGATTTCTTGATTCAAAATTATACTGAATAGATGCATATCCTCGTAGGTTCTCCTATTTATAAACAAGCAACATTTATTGTATGCGTGATGCAATGGCAAAAGTTAAGTTAAGTATTTAGAAAAATCAAATGTAAATCATGCACCGGTTCATAAACTTCAATTCAAGCTCGTCAGCTACTCCAAATATAGATCTACGATATAACCTGGAATGGAAAAAAGAAATTATAGCTGAATCTAACAAAGTCATCAAACCACCAAAGAAATAGAAAGGAGCAGACAAAGCACAAATACGCCAATGGTCAATAATATATCAGATGGGAGGTAGAAATGATGCAAAGTAGAATCGCCACGGGAAAGAAAAATATATCACCTATCATCCCAACATGCAAGGCGGCAAGCTAGATGTGCTATGACCTCATGAACTGTTCGTGGCATGTTAGTGTTCCCGCCTGCAAGCAGTTCCTGAAAAAAAAATCATAAAATTATATCAACTTAAAATAGCTGTACCGATGGATAGCCAAAATGTGAAAATTTTCAAAAAGATAAAGGTTGCCGACTTTAATTGAACACTACAAACCTGGACTTCTGCAATACCCAACACATTAGTATTTGAGGCAGAGCCTTTGACATGCAATGCTGTTACTAAAAAGTTCTGTGACTGCCATGATCGTAGAACGATAGGGATGTCATCTTCATGAGCATATGGATCACCCGCTGACTGCCCTAAAAGCTCAAATAATAGCCCTCCGCTAACTCTAACAGGAACCTAAATTACAATATGAAAAGTCGAAAACTAAAGTTGCATTAACATTTACATTAACCTCAGTCCAACTTAATTAGAATGTGATTGTACTGAAATTCACCTCGTACAGAAGGTGCTTCATTCGCTCACTTATCAGCTTGCTTTCATCTCGCAATGCAATACCGATAGCAGGGTGTAACCACTGAGCATTACTTAACCAAGAATTAATAAATGGGTGATCCGCCGCTATGTGACACCACCAAGTAGGGCCCACAGGCCGTTCCCAGCAAGGAGCAGCCACATCCGCAACAGTAACACCGTCCTCTTCATCTATGAAGTCAAAGAGGTGCGACGTCCAGCCCGCATCAACTTGCACTGTCTGGACGAGTTCAGAAATCCTAGCCCATCCAATGGGTTGCCAGTAGCTACTTGGCACGCCTTCTTTGCCACAGCAAGGCCCCAAATAATGGTTCTCTCTATGATTGTAGCCATCCGACTTATCACCATTGCACGCTCCAGAGTCTTTAGAAAAGTTGTTTCCATCGACTTTGGGGGACGAGTGATTGGTTAATTCATACGCAGACACATGCTTCTTTGGTGATTCCGGGGCAACCCTTAATCCCGACTGAAACTTGGACCCATATTTTGACTTAATTATCTTCCTATGGTCATGAACAAATTCAAAAGCACAAATAAGTCCATCAGTCCAAAGGTCACTCCCTTTGCAGTTTTTCTGATTCTCTTGCTTGTTCGTTCCGCGGGGAATCTGAACAGGACTCACCTACAGTGATCATAGAACATTCAATACATGTGGGAAAAATAACTAAAAGCCTAACAAATCTCAACTTTTATCTAAAAAGCCTAAAAGTTTCATGTTAGGGCTTGGCAACAAGACAACTACAGTTACAGATACATCAATACAATCAATTGCAATTTCCACATTAAACTTTAAATCACTATTTAAGTAGTTAACAAATTCCTACATAAACACAACAAAATTTGAACAATCAGCATGAAACAAAAAGCCCTACACTTTTTTTCCACATTAACTAAATAGTATATTACCATGATTTAGCTTCGGTTTCTTTTCCAGGAAAGTCAAGACTACCCAAATCACAAAACTTTAAAGTCTTCAACTTTATCAATTTTCTCAGCACCCAAACAGATGGCAAATGATACAAACTGAGAAAAGAAAAAAAGGGTACCTGAGAATCTGGGAGCTAGCAAGGCCTGTGCGGTGAGCATTGTCAGATTGTGTGACTGTCCTGATGTGCATTTGCTAATGTGCGCACGTGGTGAAGATTTCCAGAAGTTGCCATGCATTTTGCAAGTTCTGGGTTTGTGAGTTTGCCACTTAGCAACCTCTCTGTTTCTCATGGAGTACACTTCTCCATGTTTATTTATTTATATATTTATTTTGTTCTTGTTGTTGGTTTGGCAATAAAATTATTTTTAAATTTTATTTTCTTGGATAGAAATTTATATGATATGAGGTCACTAATACATGAAAAAATATATTTTGACAGGCTTGATTAAATAGCAAAAATAGAAATAAACGATAATAAATTTAATGGACAAGCGTTTTATCGTGTTATTAAAAAAAAATATCAATGTAGTGTAACCACAATTGGAATTTGACCCAATTAAGTCATCATCTTCGCTTTGCGGACAGGTACTCTCTCTGGAGAGCTAGGAACTAGGGTTCCATAGTTTAAGTGAGGCGGCGGCGGCTTCAAGTT
>JAYMTF010003025.1:0-16332 GCA_036897485.1 Pelargonium nanum | reverse complement strand
CTCGACCACGGTGGAGCCGGCCTTTGTCCCCTGACCTGTTTCCGACCCCCCCCCAAACCCGCTCGCTCCTCCACTTCGCAAGCAGCCCTCCACCCCATATGCGTCTCATTAGCGACCCGAAGCACCCCATCCGGCAAACTCACCATCTTATCCCATACCGCTTGATTCCGTCGACGCCATAAGCTCCAGCCAATGTATAAGGCCTTGGCGAATATCGACTTATTCAGTTTTTCCCCAACCTCCTCCATCCACTCCCACACCGTACCGCTCACCTGTGCCCAGCCCAACCCGCCTCCACACCGCCAACGCCGCCCCACACCGGAGCAGGCTGTGCTCTACTGGCTCCCTCTCCAACATGCATACCGGGCAAATGTCCTCCATCTCCACCCCCTTTGCTACCAATCTTGACGTAACCGGTAGGCACCTCGACACCGCCTTCCACCAAAAGATTTTAACCTTTGGTTGCACCCCCGCCTTCCACAACCCTTGCCACACTTTTTTGACGCTATCATCCACAATTTCAGGCTTCAACATTTTATAAGCACCCTTCACCGAATACTCCCCCCTCTCCTCCTCCTTCCAATACCAACTATCCGGTCTACGAGAGTAACCCAAAAGAATTTTCATAATTTCCTCCATTATATTCATCGGGAAGACTGCTCGTAGTCTTGCTTCGTTCCATTGACCCCCCCCCCCGGCACCATTAATTCCGCCACCCTAGCCTCCGGAGCAAGGCCCCGCGGGACATAACTCACGGGTTCCCCATTGCCAAGCCACTTGTCCTTGTATATTTGAATCGAAGACCCATCTCCCACCCTTCGTCTGCAAACCGAATTTAAAAGGGTTTGCGCTTCCATGATTGATCTCCAAGTATAACTGGGATTACTTCCAATCTTTGCCTCTAAAAAAGAAGTGTTCGGGAAATATCAACCTTTATACACCTTACTAAACAATGAGTTAGGAGTCGTGATCAACCTCCATCCTTGCTTTTCCAGTAGAGCAATATTAAACTCCCTGAGCTGTCTAAATCCCAAACCTCCCGACCCTTTGCTCGAGCACATTCGAGACCACTCTTTCCAATGAATTGCTCTCTGCTCCCTACCTTTCGACCCTCACCAATATCCATTCCAAATACGTTCAAGTTCCTCCGAAATTCCTTTAGGGATGAGATACACACTCATCAGATACGTTGGCAAAGCTTGCGCAACCGATTTCAGGAGAACCTCCTTACCTGCTGCCGATAACATTTTGGTGTTTCATCTCCCAATTCTTTCTTTAGCCTTATCAAGGACAAAATTAAACACCAATGACTTTTTCCTCCCAATCCCAATAGGAACTCCCAAATAGAAACCCAGATCATCAACTTCACCAATACCAAGAGAATTACATATATCTCACCTTGTATGTGTAGGAGTACTCGGACTAAAAATCGCAGAGGATTTCTGCATGTTAATTTTCTGACCCGAACCGGCCTCGTAGTCCGCGAAGATGACCCGCAGCCGCTCCACCTCTTCCATCTTTGCTCTGCAAAAAATCATTGAGTCATCCGCGAAAAAAAGGTGTGACACCCGTGGGCTCTCAACCGCCACTCGGCACCCGACCAAACCTCCGACCCGTTCCTCTTTTTGAAAGAGACTCGACAAATCTTCCGCGCATAAAAGAAATAAGTAGGGTGAAAGCGGGCATCCTTGTCTCAATCCTCTCCTCGGAGCAAAACCCAGCAGAAGCTTCCCATTTAATTCAATCCGAAACTGGGTCGATTTGACACATAACATAACACACCCTATAAAACTTTCTGCAAACCCCAATTTTCTCATGATAGCTTCCAAATAATTCCACTCTACTCTGTCATACGTCTTTGCCATATCCAATTTCAGTGCTAGCCACCCATATTTTGCCTCCTGTTGCCTTGCGATCCAATGCATTGTTTCATTTGCAACACAAATGTTATCAGTGATAAGTCGCCCTTCAATGAAAGCGCTTTGAGACTCAGAAATAACCCCACCTATTATCTCTTTCAGTCTGTTAGCCAATAGCTTGGAAATTAGCTTGTAAAAGACGTTACAAAGAGCAATCGGTCTGAGATCACCTACCTTTTCCGGTTTTTCCTTCTTCGGAATCAGGACCACTACCGTGTCATTAAAACCAGGTGGAAACTGCCCCATCTCCAAAAATTCAATGCAAGCACGCGCCACATCTTCCCCTACTACCCCCCCAACGTTTTTGGTAGAAACCCGGGTTTAACCCGTCCGAACCCGGGGCCTTCCCGGGATGCATGTCATCAAGAGCTTTTTTAATTTCCGTGCAATTAAATTCTCTAGTTATACGCGCATTTTGTTCTTCTGTGACCTTTCTTCCGACATGAACACAAATTTTATCCGGATCAACTAGTTGAGATTCCGCCATGCCAACAAAATGGTCGAGTACCAATTTTTCCAACCCATTGCCTTGCTTAACCCAACGCCCGGACTCGTCTAACAGTTGTAGTACCTGGTTCCTTCTTTTTCTAGTCGTCGCCGCATTATGGAAAAACTTCGTATTCAAATCTCCACTCCGTAACCAATTTGTTTTGCATCTCTGACCCCAATATATCTCCTGCTTCTTCAACACCTCGAGATAATGCATACGAGCCTCCTCAGTACCCACCCCACACTCGTTCGCCACCCTCAAGTCTCGACGAGCCAAAACCAGTTCCGACCGCATTTTATCTCCCGCTCTCCCTTTCCAACTCTGCAACGCCTCTCCGATCCCATTGATTCGGTTCATAATGTCCCTTCTGTCCCCCGTATCCCACACATGTCTGATAATTGAGGTGCAACCCGAATCCGTTGACCAATTGAGCTCGTATCGGAACCTTGATCTACTTCGTATCTCCCCCTCCTTCAATGGGTCAATGAGTATTGGTCTATGATCAGAGGACGCATATGGTAAATTGTGAACTCGCTAGCTCCCGTATAATCTGATCCATTCCGCTGATCCGAAGACACGATCCAAGCGTTCCTGAACTCTCGGATTCACTTCCGAGCCTCTCCTCCATGTAAACTTGCCTCCCGTCGCTCCCAAGTCAGTCAGTCCTGCATCCTCCACTGCTTGACCAAATCCATTTAGGAGCCATAATGGTTGCGGATTACCTCCTACCTTCTCATGTGAAAATAATAAATCATTGAAATCTCCCGCACACATCCATGGCAATTCGGATTTATCCTTCAAATCTTTGAGCGTCTCCCACGATTCTACTCTTTGGTTTCGATCCGGACTACCATAGAAACCTGTAAACCTCCATGTACCCCACTCTGTCAGTGAGACTTCAACGTCAATGTAGAATTTTGACGAACCAATCAGTTTAATACTACTCGGAACCACCCACATGATAGCTAGACCCCCGCTTCTACCATTGCTATCTACTGCGAAGCACCCAGCCATGCCCAACCAGGTACGTATCACTTCAAGTTGTCCTCTTGTTCTTTTTGTTTCCATTAAGAAGATCACCTTTGGTTTTCTCTCCTTCACCAAATCACATAAAACCCTAGCAGCTTGAGGGTTTCCCATCCCTCTACAATTCCAAGATAGCGTAGTCATCACCAACAACCTTCCCTATACTCACAGACCCAGCCACAACCCTCGCCGGCACTCGCTTCCCGTTCCGCCGCCGTAGATCGAGGATGTCCGAAACCCTAAAACGCCATAGGGCGTAAGTCCGCTTTAAGACTTCAAATGCATATTAATTTTTAATTTTTTAATATGATTTATTCACTTCAAAAATATAAAATGGTGCATAATGATGAGTTAACAATTAATAATAAAAATACAAAAATCCAGTTTCCAAAAATTTAAAATAATTTGGTGAGACACATTTACTCAGTTTCATATTTATTACGACATTGCCATCGCGCGCGAATACGTTACTTTTCTTCTTCATCATCATCCATCAATCATTAAATTACATCTTTGAATCAACTTTCTCTTTCGAAATTTCCAACGGTTCTGTGGAGGACATGAACAAGCAAGATCACGATGGATGAATCAGACCCGCAATCCAGATCCACTTGGGCGCAGGTTAGTTTGTAATTTACGTATACACAGATCGATAGATCGTATATGATCATTTTGATTGATTCCTGTTCAAAATTCTCGCTGCAGGTTGTATCTAGCGAGGATCTAAACCAAAGCAACACACAGGTTCTATACCTGTAAATGTGAAATGTGATTTTGTGTTGCGTTGCGTTGCAGGATCGTCTCTATAACAGTGATTCTGATTTATTGGTTCTAAAACATTGACTACATTTTTCTAATTTGTTGTCTCAGGAAAATGAAAATGATGGATGGGAGACTGTAGGCAAAAAGCCTTCAAGACGATCACATAAGGTGTTTTTTTTAATTAATCTTAACTTTGAGCACTCAAAATCACGAATCGATGTGTCATGAACCTTGATTTTGCGTTTTCACAAGCCAATTTCTACAAAGATTGGGGAAGAATTGCATTTAAAACCTAATTATTTTATTTGTCTTGCTCAATTGTGTTAATAATGCTACTCTTCATTGTGATAGTTTTTGGTTGTAATCAATGAACTTGATGATTTCTAAAGACCTAATAGGTTTTCCCGGAAGAAATGTAGTTTTCGTGTTAATCACTCTCTAGTCCAATGGATAATTCAACTTTCAACGCACAGGTTGTGAAAGACAATTGGAATGTATACAAAAGGCCTTCCAATGAACAAGAATATTCTGATCAAGTTGAGACCGGAAGTGACATTGAACCCTCGAGACAAGAGCTTGCTGACCTGTCGGAAGCTTGCAACAAGCTATGGGAACTTGATTTCAACCGTTTGGTGCCTGGCCGGGACTATCAGATTGATCGTGGTGAAGGGAAAAAGGTGCACCAAAGGGGAGACATGGCCGAAGGAAGTTTATTTGAATGGCTTGGCGAAGACATATTGAGGAGGCCTACGTTTGCTCGTTTCTGTTCTCTTTTGGATAATTACAATCCCTACGAAGGGTGCAGAGAAGTTGTCACGCCCGAAGAAAGGCAAGAGCAAGATGCGTTTATAGAAGAAATCAGCAGAACAGCACCAATTATATATCTTCACAAGTATCTGTCAGCAAAGGGTATTGTCTCGGAGAATAATCAAGATTTTAAGAGAATGATGAATAATCTCTGGTTTGATCTTTATGCCCGAGGTGGTACATCCGGTTCCTCTTCTGCATTTGAACATGTTTTTGTTGGAGAAATTAAGCGACGTGGTGAAGTTTCTGGCTTCCATAACTGGCTTCAGGTGAATATACCCTTTATTGATCTCAATAATGTCAAAAAGTCCTGCTACTATTCTGTTGCTTAGAGATTGTATCTGAAACACTCTTTATATTTGCTTCTCAGTTTTACCTAGAAGAAGCAAAAGGAAAGGTTGACTATCAAGGTTACATTTTTCCTCGACGGCGTGGAGAGATAGTAAGTGAGCTTAGCCTATTTTTTGTTTGATTTTCTTCTTACAAGAAAATGAAATATAGTAATCAAGATCTTAACAACAAAATCTAATCCATGTATACATATAATATTTATGTAGAAGGCACGGAATGTAGGATAAAACACAACTTGGAAGTATGAGGATTCGCATACCTGTCTAGATTATCACTGCTTCATGTTGAAAGCAATATTGTTTTAAGTTAATTAAGGTAGATTTTTGCTAGCAATCTAGGTGATCTAACACTTCCTGGTTCAAACATGAATCAATTAATAAAATTTTAACAAGCATTTGCACTAAAACTGGAATTTCAGATGTTGATATGATTTTCATTACTTGAGTTTGGACACTCAAGAAAAAATTAAATAGTATTTTAAGTATAATAAAAGTGAGAGCTCAAAGTGCATTGATAACAAGTAAAAGGCATGGGTTCATAGAGGAAATAGCAACTGTAACTATTGAGTACATTATATATATATATAATCGATCATGTATTTTTCAATCTGAAATATATAATATTAGCATTCATCCAACTGATACATATTAGAGTAGTAGAGTTTATATTTGATATCCCAGCAACCTAGCTTACCATCCTTACCTGTCTTAACTAGAACATGAGCTACTTGAACTAGCTTCCTAATTACATGGATAACATAAAAAATAAGTAAAACCTTCAACTTTGCTGTTGTGAATCATCCTATAAAGAAGAAGAAAACCAGTGCACAAACAAGCATTATCCTACTAATATTTATAAGCAACGCAGAGCAATAAAGAAAGCTAAATTTTCTGCTCGTAAACTGCTTTAGAATGCAAATGCAACGATCCGCTTTGCCTTTAATCACCCAACTGATTCTAGTTTTCCCGTCTTTGAAAGCTCCATAATGATTGCTGAGAGATCATACTCTTATTAATGATCAGCTTTCTTGTTAGGCATTATATATATATATATATATATATCTTCAGCTGATCAGGATCTTTAGTGGCTTTTGTTTACTAAGAAGATGTCAGCATATCCTCATTTGGTTAACCAGAGTATCTACTGTTGTTGTGATGTCACCATACACTCTTAAGTGTATGAAACTATGAATTCTTGTTTCACTTATGATTAATGTTAGTGCGTGTGAATTTGGTTTTGCAGGCAGACTCAGAAACGCAGTTGCTTACAATTCAGTTTGAGTGGAATGGTGTTCTGAAATCTGTATCAAGCTGTATGATTGGAGTAAGCCCTGAGTTTGAAATAGCTCTCTATACCCTGTGTTACTACATTGGTGGAGAAGACAACCACATTCACTTGGGTCCATACACAGTTAATATCAAGTGCTATCGCTTTGGAAACAGAATTGGGTCTGTGTTTCCCATAGCTGTAGCACAATCCTGAATTTATTTATATCTATGTCAAAACTGGTTACTCATACATTGCATTAACATCCTCTAAGGAATTCATGTTACACTCAAAACTTGTGTAATTCTGGATTGCTAGTGCGCATGTTATGATGATAGGAAACGCAATGTTCATTTTTTGGGCCTCCAACCCCTTCATAAAGCTACTTATCAGACTTCAAACCTCATGGGCCAACATGAGTCACCATGTAACATGGTTGCACTTCTAAGGTTTTCATGGTCATACTCCCCGTTGATCCAAGCCGAACCATTGACTCTACCCACCGGGTCATTGCTTAAGATATTGAGTTGCTTAGGTATCCGCACCTTTTCTAGAAAGAGTACGTCCAATCAGTAACCTCTCAAACTTGTGTACCATGTCTTGTAATGTGCAAAAGTTCTAGGCATGGTACGTTCCAGAGCAACCTCTCAGACTTGCTCTTCCGGTGACCTCTAAGACCTTAGTGCCTTTGGAATAGTAACATAATCATCACCTCATTACGGTGACATCATCAAAATGTCATCAATGGCCTCTCACGCCACTTCATTATTAGATCATATTTGAAATTCATTTGTGTCATTCACATTTCTTGTTCTCAAATGTTTTCAAAATTTCACATTTTGTAACTCATGTTTCATAATGATAAAAACGCTCACTTCCACATCTGACGTGAAATCCAGGACCCCTGTCTTGAGTCTTGATTACATATATGCTACCTTGTGGTGTGCTGACTTTAAATACTCAAGTCCGATTTCTCGTGTGAATGTCTCGTATACGCAAGACTCTTACTACACCATGTGTTCTATTAATTTAAATTGTTTTACCCCAAATCAAAGAGACATTATTAGCTGGTGTTTGAAACTTTTTATTTTATGTGGGTAAAAGCCGACAACAATAGAGAAATATAACCACTAAGGGTGGCGCAGTTGGTTATTCTAGCTGTGTGAGTGGGATGAGGTCTCAGGATCGATCCCCACTCAACACATCCTTGGTGGTGGTGGTGTAAGAGATAAGAGGCTTTGTCTCTTTCCTGATAGGATTTCGGCACCTTTCTGTATCAAAAAACAATAGAGAAATATAAATTTTGCTCGTTGTTGCTTCACTGGCTTGAACAAAGACATGAGATTTTTATGTGGGGGAAATGGTGACAGGATAGGAACTCCCCGCCACGTGACCGACCATTCCTCCCCACGTGACCATTTCAAGTAGGACTCGGAACTTTACAATCATCACCAAAATATCAGCAGCCATTGGAGATAGATAGATGGCTACATTTATCTATCAAACATCTATTACTAATGAAAAATATCTTCCTCCGATAACCAATGAAATATCTTCATTTACAAATTTCTCGTCTCATATATTGTGGTCAAGAGTGAAGGTCTTATCAAAGTTCCAAGATATTTTTTTCAAAGAAAATGTGATACGTCGACATATTCAAGTTTATTGAGTGAATGTAAAACGCATCTCTCTAATAGACTAAAACACAATCAAGCAAAGAATTGTCCATTCTTTGGCAGTCCCTGTCAGGGTCCACTCACACATATGGGTTGTTCTGATAGCATGTTTACGAGGAGAACGTCGACACACCACATAAAAGTAAAGGGAACGAATAGGAGAAGAATCATTTTATGTTGAACAGTAAGTTCCAGCAATAAAGAGCCACAACCACAAGCCACAAAAACACACATTTTTTTCTGCTAGAAAACAGAAACAGGTGATGGACAGCATAGCAAATGTGAAAAATTGTTGAGCCATTGACTCCTAACTTAAATGATACAGAAACCACAATTTTTTCGGTTTATACCATGGGGTTCCTGAGCGGGCCCGCAGTTGACACATTTAAACCGTTTTATCACACCTAAACTAATCCTCATTCGAACTTAAAGCTTCCACCTCTCCCCATGGGTGTGTTGAGCGGGATCGAGCGCAAGCGCTCTTCACACTAACGCAGTTTGTGTTGCCAACTGCGCCACTACCCTTGAATATACAAGAACCACAATTACCAGCAAAGAAACAATACAAAAACAGGCAATACATTCTTCAATATCTCACAGACAGCACCAGATAACCAAGTTCATATTAGAGACAACAACAACTGATAGCGAGAGTGATACCTGCGCAGTCCTGTACATGTCTTCTAAGGATCTTTTGGCTTCACTATGGTTAGAAGGCAATTAATGAAAACCAGTAGATCTAATATAAATATCAAGAGATCAAGAAAGCGAAAGTCAGTTCCTGGGGTCTTCATGAACTGATAAAAAATGAACTCAAGATATAAGATTTCACACCCTCCACAAAAAGATCATAAGGGTATGGCTAAGAGTACATCGGGGCCAAAAGTCAGAGTCTACACACCTCGCTTGAATTGAAAACAAAAATAAGATTCCAGACTATCCTTACCTCTGCATCAAGTTGGTGCACTTCACCAATATATTATCACCCTCGCAAAGAAAAACTGCAATTCATTATTTCAGTTTGATAATAGTAAAAAGCTAGAACAAATGGCAAATATGAGAAACCATTTTTGCATGGAATCCCTCGCCTGAACAATGGATCTAATTAACAAGAATCATACATTGTTAACAAAATCATACAGCAAATTCGTTGTTCACAACACAAATCCCCTTTCTTTGGACTATGCCCCAAAGCTGAAGTCCTCTGCACAGCACACTGTTATATTTGTACTTCTAAAATATATGATGATTCTTCTTCATGTGGAACATGATTTAGAGATTCGTGAAATCCATGTGTTTTACATGTACCCAAAACCGCGCACCAATATTAATCATGACTCTAATGGAGCTCAACCAGTGCAATTTAGCCAAAAATTAGCGGAGCTAACTAGGCTTTCAATACTTCATCAGTGCATATGCAAACAAATTTACAAGAAAACTGATAAAAGTAACTTAAACAGAACGACATGCTATTCTATTGGGAACAGTCTTCTTATCCTAAACCAGCCAAAACCAAGAAATATTCTTCAATTTTATCATCCACAAAAATGCAGCACACAAAATCTAGCTTACTTTGGCACCAAGAGATAAGTTACAATTAAATGAACAAAAAAAAAAACTTTTTCCTCTCCATGCTTCTAAGACGAGTTTTGTTGTGGTAAAAACCTGTATCACAGAATTTTTGTTATGGAAGGCAAAGCAAAAACTTTACCAAGATGAATAATTTAGAGCATATTCAAGTTCACTCCAGTCAAAAGCAGCAAAAGGGGGATACACTGAGAGCATGTAAGAATCAGAGCTCTCAAGTGTATAAATTCATGAGTGATAGAGTATGTATGATCCTTCTAAGTACTTGTTAGACCAATAGCTTCACACATTAAAAAGGTGACGTAGGTCAACATGTATAGTTAAAAAAAAGTCCAGGTAACATTTGGATTTATGCAACAGTAATATTATCAGCCGACTCATAGATATTCAAGTGACTCATAGATATTCAAGTGCACCTTTAAATTGAATAAATCTCACAAAGCACCTTTGACTATGACAGGTGCAAATAACAAGAAATTATGTTCAAAATATCAATGGCATCAACTCAAGATATTATTCCCAACACGTAATTCATTTTCTTTAGTTAAAACTTAAGACTTAATATCAGCATGTCTAAAGTACTTATGGTTTTCACTTCACTTCACATGTGTTGAGTAACTTTTTATCCAGTGAACATTTTGGCTCCATAGCAGAATTTTTCTGTGAATTCTGAAACCATATATGATCACAAAAATAGCCCTAGAGAAAACATCCCACAATCCAAGGAAAACAAATCAATTCTTCATATGCACGCAACCCTTAAAATTCTATCAATAACCTTTTTCACATACACTAAGAATGGCTGAAGATGACTTTGTAAAAGTGAACTGACCAGTCGGTCATTTGCACTTTTTTCTCTTTTAAACTAGAGCCCACCACTGTTGTCTTCTTCAAGTACCTAAACTAAGTTTCTTTTCTATAAGTAAACCTCCACCTCTGTATCCATTATCACATATCTTTTCCCTCTCCCTTCATTTCTAAAACATCAACAGAAGAAAAAAATGGCCTTGACTCTACATTCTTCAATTTCCTTTACAAACCTTATAGATCCCAAGAACCTAAGAAATCAAGATGATTTCTCTGGCACAATTTGTTTTGCACAAATCAAGCCATCACGCCATCTCCGACCAAAGAATCTTACACAAAAAGCACAATTCTCAGTTAGAGGAACATTGACCACAGAGGTGCAAGAGAAGGGGAAACGGGAGAAGTTTCATGCCTTATCCGGTGCTCAAATCAAAAGCAATTCAAAGGTGCCTGTGTTTGTGATGCTTCCACTTGACACAGTTACACTTGGAGGCAAATTAAATAAGCCTCGGGCCATGAATGCAAGTCTGATGGCCATGAAGAATGCTGGCATAGAAGGAGTTATGGTGGATGCCTGGTGGGGGCTGGTGGAGAATGAAGGACCTTCCAAGTACAACTGGGAAGGGTATGCTGAGCTTATACAGATGGTGCAAAAGCATGGTTTAAAGCTCCAAGCTGTGATGTCTTTTCATCAGTGTGGAGGAAATGTTGGAGACTCTTGCAGGTACTTGAGCCCTAGCTGCTCTTCTAGCTAGTAGTCGTAATGATTTGATTCATTCACTCACAACTTCCCAAAAAGAATTCATGCTAATATTTGGAAGAACTGACAAACTACAAAAATCTCTCTTGTTTTCCTTCGAACAAAGAACTAGAAGTCGATTCTAATCATGTCATACCTAGAAGCAAGTACTTAAATATCAATTTTCCTCTTATTTTCAGCATTCCTCTACCCCCATGGGTGCTTGAAGAAATCGGCAAGAACCCAGACCTTGTCTATACAGACAGATTAGGTCAGAGGAATCCTGAGTACATATCTCTGGGCTGTGACTCATTACCGGTGCTCCAAGGAAGGACACCTATTCAAGTCTACACTGATTACATGAGAAGCTTCCGCAACAGATTTAGTGATTACTTGGGCAAAGTTATTGTGGTAAGCACCTATTAACATACTACAGTTTTTGTTACTATTTCTTTGGGAATATGCCGAGATCAAATAGATATTGGAATCAAAAAAGAAAAAAGAAAAAACATGTGTGACGAGACCTTAGCAACATCTTCTTTCAACAAATAGAAAATTCCCTACTTATGAAAAAATTTATAAACCACTTGTGACCAAACCTATTCAAGTACCCTTCCTATCGTCATACTCATTTCACTTGGAGTTATGCTAATCTATGATTCATTAGATTTACCTACATCCATAGAAATGCATATGTCAGTTTAAGTTTCTGATTCATCAAAATCTAGTATATGCATTTATATGGATGTATTTTAATCAATTAGCTCTTTTGGTTCTAATACTCCATTTCACATTCTTTACCAGGAAATTCAAGTGGGTATGGGGCCTTGTGGAGAGCTGAGATATCCATCTTATCCAGAAAGCAATGGAACTTGGAAATTTCCTGGAATCGGAGAATTCCAATGTTATGACAAGGTATTACGAGCTACTACTGAAAAATATATATATTCATCAGATGCCTAACTTACTTGACCAATACAATTGATGTATCATGAACCACCAAATTAAATAGAAGATTACGAACCATGGCATTTTCATTTTTATATATATGCGATTAAACACCAAACAAAGTTAATTACTGAATTTGTCATTCCTAACTGGTTCCTATGTAA
The DNA here is from genome assembly GCA_036897485.1 of Pelargonium nanum. Taxonomy (NCBI): domain Eukaryota; kingdom Viridiplantae; phylum Streptophyta; class Magnoliopsida; order Geraniales; family Geraniaceae; genus Pelargonium; species Pelargonium nanum. The sequence continues at coordinate 3,790 of JAYMTF010003025.1, read as the reverse complement.
AACAGTATATGAGAGCTTCACTGGAAGCATCCGCAGAGGGAATTGGAAAGAAAGATTGGGGAAGAAGTGGGCCCCATGATTCTGGCCAGTACAATCAGTTTCCGGAAGATACCAATTTTTTTCGCCAACATGGAACATGGGACACCGAGTATGGGCAATTCTTCCTAGAGTGGTACTCCTCAAAGCTACTTGAACACGGTGAAAGAATACTAGCAGCTGCAAAGGGAGTATATCAAGGAACTGGAGTAGAACTGTCTGGAAAAGTAGCTGGAATTCACTGGCACTATGGAACGAGGTCGCATGCAGCTGAATTAACAGCTGGATACTATAACACTAGAGATCGGGATGGCTACCTACCAATAGCACAAATGCTGAGCAAATACGGAGCAGTGTTGAACTTCACCTGCATGGAAATGAGAGATGGAGAACAGCCTCAGAGTGCAAATTGCTCACCAGAAGGGTTAGTTAGGCAAGTGAAGAGGGCAACCAAGACTGCTGAAACGGAACTTGCAGGAGAGAATGCACTGGAAAGATATGATGCAGGTGCATTTGCACAAGTCATGGCAAAAAGTAGGTCAGATTCTGGCAACGGATTGAGTGCATTTACATATCTGAGGATGAATAAGAGACTCTTTGAAGCAGATAATTGGCAGCACTTGGTGGAGTTTGTGAGAAGCATGTCTGAAGGAGGTCGGAATAGACTTTCAGAATCCGACACCAGTGGAACAGATCTGCATGTAGGATTCATTATAGAGAAAAATGCATACAAAACTAAAGATGGCATTCTTGTGTAGATAATTTCATATATAATTATTTTCAGTTCAATGATTATAGGGTAGAGAGAAGAGGAAAATGAAAACCGAGAATTATATAATAGTACATATACACCACTAAGTTGTTGTGATATGGCGGTGTTTGCCACATAGCTAGTATAGTCTCTTAGTGTCATACCAAAGATCTGAAATTAAATTTCAAATTCGTAAGATATGAGATTGGGGAAGAGGCTACCCTCTTGTGTAGCCCGTGGCCTAAATGGCCTTCTGAAACAGCAAACATATGGGGGGAAAGCTTACATGAAACCCAAAGCTCCTAGAAAGTTGAAATGAATGAAGAATAAGCTATTTTCTTACTTATGATCATGAATGTAAAATACAGTCACCTATCAAAATCCTATTCATGGAGACCTACAAACTGTTTCATCAGTAAAGATATTTGGTTAAGGAAAAATAATCCAATTATAATCTGTTATATAATACTTCCTAAAGTATGTCCCTAAGTAATCAATTATGTCAACCCCAATCCAGGAGCAGTGATTGTTTGTGTTACAAGAATGGAACTAGTTTGTGTCAAGTCCCACATCAGGTAGGTCTTGGCTTATATAGCAAAACAATGAACCCACTTAACAGGATAGAACTTTAAATTCATGATGAGTGTGAACAAAGCCATGCACTAATCCAGATGAAGATCAGGGTCATCATAAATTACACCTTGACATCTGAGGGAACATAATTGCCTCAAGGAAAACCAATCAATATTGCCCGCCAACAGAATGGAACATTAGAACAATACGTTAATAATGGCTTGCTATGGAACTGAAACATATTCTCCAAGCCTATATCCAATATATACATCAGTTTTGGGCAGTCAAGCACAAGTAAAAAAGCACTTAAACAAATCCTATATTTAGCTAAATGAATTCCCCTTCTACAGTTTGCACTGTCCAAAACCATACACTCTTATACCGCTAGCAACTGTAACCCAATAAACAATCTTTCTTCTTTTCTTCTCAATTTCTCTTGGTTTTAAATAATTGTAAATCATACCAATCAAACAGTCTATCAAATATTTATGTCCTTTCAGGGTAAATTTAGCTCGTATAAATTCACAAATTTTCAAGCAAATATTGACAATTTTTAGGGTTTTAAAGTTCTGTTCTTTATTGAAGCACATAATCTGCAATATATACAAAACGTACAACATAAATAAGGAAACTTACCCTCACTAGCTTAGGAAACTGCCTCTTCAGATATACCCCTAACTTGTGGGATCCTAAATACAGAAGTTACACCCAATATTCTCCTAAAATAATGACACGAATTCTCACAAATAACATTTCAAAAGAAGATAGACACCACTATAATGAAATCAGAATGTCAAACTTTAGAGACATAAGAAAATATGGCATACGCTTACAACAAAGGACCTTCAACCAAGGTTTGGGTACATAGAGAATCATTTATTGTGTTAGTTCCATGTGGCAAGGATGCAAGTTCTTCCCTTGTTCCCACTTGATGTTGTACCCTCTGACTCAGCTCTCAAGCACTTGAATATGCCACAATCCAGATCAAAAGTTCATACTTCATCCATACAATAACAAGATTCAAGAATTTCAATTTGTGAATAATAAAAAATTAAGTTGGATATCAATCATGATCCTATCTTAACTTGCACCCATATCAACATCTAAAAGTAACAGACGTGCAGTGGGAAAATAATAAAGGAAATAGAAAAGAAACAAGTGAGATAAGCTTGAAGAGATGCAGGACTATCAAAATACAAAAAACCGTACTTGAACACCATTCATGATGCCATGAGGGTTTCAACAAGAAAATATGGAATTGAAATTAGATTATTAATAATATGAACTAACCTGTCATATCATCAATTCATCATATATAATATAGAGTTGACTAAATGGAGTTTGTCTATAAGTAGATGCACGTCATCTAAGCATTGTAATTGTAATCTAGCATACATATGAATGGAAATCAGCATAACCAAATGGTGTATTCTACCAATCTGTAAGCCCACCCTACGCACCAGGATCATCATAACCACAAGGTGTTACTCATCCAATAAGAGCAAACTTGATCACAAACACTTATTTTCTCTTTATCAGTTTGAAAATTAAATCACAAATGCCTCCATCCATCACACTATCCATGACAACAAAAGCATTACAAAGAGCCATGTGACTGATTATCGAATTGGATTCAATTGACAAAAAAAATCACAAAGAGCCAGCATTGTGAAAAATTACCTTTCAGGACGGAGGAGGTGAAGCGGAATCGGAGTTTTTGCTACGAAGCTCTTCAATCAGGCGGTTGATTTGCTTCCGACCGGAGCTGCATCCAAACTTGAAACCAAACCTAGTAAGATTGATCTAAGGAGTCATGTGACTGAATTGAATGACCAATTCTACGTATGAATTAGGAACTCCTGATTCTCAAGAAAGTGAAATGAAAGTAAACGAAAAGTTTTGAGGAGATTACCAGCCGGAAAGGGCCGAGAACAAGCTAGCTGTACCCAAAGCGTGGAGCATCGTGTATTTTTTCTCCATTTTCAAATCTATCTTTACAGAAAATTCGAATCGATAGCAGCAATCGTGCTTTTTTCAGTTTCGATGAGTTCAAATCTTCAAGGGTTTAAGGGTTTAAGTCTTCGATAATCACTCAAGCCTCAAGAACAGAACTGGGCCGGAATGAAATTGTGAAGAAAAAAAAAACAAAAAATATAAATGAAAAAATTGTTTATTTATTACGGAAAAAGAAGATACAGTAACGACAAGTCGTTGCTAATGAATATGTGATGGGCCGAGGGGGTTTATTAATTCTTACCTGGAACCAATTCAAATTTCATTGTGCAGTCATTTACCAGCCCAACGAAACTGTCTCCACTTTATGAGTGTTTACATGTGAATAGGATGGCAACAGAGCGGTTTTGGGGCGGATTCCCCATTCTCCGTCCCCGTCTCTGAAATTGTCTCCATTCTTTGTCTCCACCCCATTTC
>JAYMTF010003024.1:0-16335 GCA_036897485.1 Pelargonium nanum | reverse complement strand
TTGTTTGCAACAGTCCGAGTCATTCTCTGTGTTGCATTGTCCCGGAGGAGGTTTGATGCCCCTTATGGCTCCACTAGGCCTGCATGATTGAGCCTCCACAGTAATTAACATTAAGCTTGTACCAAACAATAAGAAGAGACTTAGAGCATAAACACTTGAAAAAACTTGGATCTTCATCTTGTATTTAAAAGGTTTCTGTGATTTTGAGTTGATATGTTGAGATGAGTAGGAACTGTGTATGTGGTAGATTATTTATAGAAACAGGCATGCACAACTTTGAAGCAACAACTATACATATATATGACAAATTTATAGTCATCTTTACTGTGCACCATATGACAAATCTGTAGTATTGGTATTCACATCTAGATAACTTAAATTTAAAGGTAAACAACTGGACTTAAAATATAGTGAACACAAAATAGAGTTCAATCTGTAAATGATTACATTCAGAGGAAAAAGAATATCATCTCAACCGTATATAATTACTATTTACTAGAGAATGTGATAGCAACGTGATAAGCCTTCTAAGCTTTTCTATTCAAACCTGACCTACATATTAGATTGTTGAACTGAGCAGAGATAGTGATTGTAAATTTGAAAAAAAAACGAATAAGGTTGCATTTGGGAGCATAGATTTGATTTGAAATTTTAGATTTAAAATGTTGTATTTCAAATACAAATATGATGTTTGAAAAATTATAAAATATTAAACGGCAAAGTAAGAGCGGTCATTTGAACGTACATATATCGTTATCTATAATTTTGTGAAGATGCAGGATATGAGTTGATGATTTTTCCAAGCTTCATGAGTCGCGGCAGCCTATCCGGCCGTTTCAGAAGCCTAATGAGACCAGAGGTTTTAGAAACACAGGACCTCTGCGGATGTGACAAGTTCACAGACAATGTCCTGCAGAGACAGATGTAGGAAGAGGGGTGTGGGGTTGTTCTCATTGAGTTTTTTTTTTCTTGAAATTTTACTATGTAATTTTAGTGTTATCTCTACTATTTTTCAAATTTTGCTCCCACTTAAATGTTACATTTCTAGTATGCTTATTAATTTGAAACATTTTTCTCATTAGTAAATATTTTGTACTCATTCCTGGTGCCCTGACACCCCCTCTCAGATTGTTCAAGATCTTGTCAAATGGACCATTTTCAGAGTAACCATATCGAAAACAAGCATCAAAACCATCGTGTGAGGTTTTCTTTCCGAATGAGTGTTTGATATTCAAATGCTTTCATTAGGAAATAAAGTCTTCATTATGTCTTTCTCTACTGAAGAATCTTACTCGACAATGAAAAGCTCTAATATATGGGACTGGTTCTCCACTTGGTCGTTTTGGGTGTGATTGCCTCAAAAAATGAAATGTTGTGGCTTCATCTATCACTGTTGACATGAACTAAAATATTAGGTCGCATGATAAATACGTGTCACCATAAGCTGATATGGCACATCAAAACCGGCTACAACCGGTGTGAGTTTAACTGAAAGAATAGTGGAGTCCAAAAACTCAAACCATGTTAAACCCTAATTAAGTCCTAAAACCAAAAAAGAAAAAAAATCATTAGATGAGGCAAAACGATTTAACTCTTATAAAAATTATAGGTATTTATTATTTCCTTTATTTAAACATATACAGCTCCAACAACAGCACTTTATTACAAACCAAATTAAAGGTCTGAAATTACTTATTTCAGTTCCATGACACCAAAACCAGGAACCAAAGTAATTATTAATTAGAACATAGTAGACTTAGCGTGCATGTCTATAGCAATTGTGCTGTTATATTTTAACATTTTTATTTTTACTTTTATCAGCAAACGTAACAACCGTGGTATGTACGTGCTAAACCATATCAGGCATCAGACCAGTATATATCCAGTTCGTCCCGCTTACTGTCCACACCTAGCGCATCCCAAACAGCTTGAGAAGCATCTACAATATTGTTCGGACACGGAGGTTGATAATCATGATCCCCATCGCATCCCGCCGTTGAATCACACTCGTCAACTACCTTGGCCCGCACGCTTCGACCGTTACCGTGGATGTTAATAAACTTAAGGCACCGTTTCTCATGGTTGAACCATCCTGTGGACAGTGCCACAACAAGCTCACTGTCCTTATGGTAACGGTTGTCACATTCCGAGGGCCCGCCACCATCCCCTCCGTCCGCGAAGCTATTGATGGTCATAATCGCCTTTGTGTGCCCCGAAACCGGAGGGGAACACTTGAATGTAGTGTAAAGCTTCCCTTCTTCGCAGCAATCCGAGTCGTTTTCTTTGTTACATTTGTGCGGAGGAGGTTTTGTACCCCTAATTTTGCCACTTGGATGGCAAGATTGTGCTTCAATAGTACTAGTGCTCATTAACATGAGAAATAATAAGAAAATGGGCACAAAAGCTCTAAACCAAACTAGCTTCTTGTTCATTTTCATTTTTCAATTCCTATAGCTATATGTGTGTTTATTACTTTTGATGTTTTGATACATATATATAAAGCTTTTTGCCGTATGTTCAATGGAGAAATATGCTAATTGGAACATAGATTTGTACATGTATGACAAAGAATGCTGAGTCAAACTTAACAATGAAGTTAAAATCTCAATTGCAACGCATTGGCTAGGTTGATTTTATCAATGACTTGGAATTTCAAACAAGATTTGATAACTTAAGTATCGGGAATTGTTGAAGAGAATGATGTTGACAGGGAATATCTGTGAACCATAGTGTAGGGACGGGTTCTTTTAAATCGGAACTCTCTCTCACGTGTAGGTATTTTTCTTTCAGAAGTAGGCCGCTACAAACATGACTATCTGCAAGCGGGGGCGGAGACCATAAAGAGAAGCAAAATAAACGAATCCAAGGCTGGATCAAAACCAACTCTAATATCATACTAAATTTCAATAATGGGTTTATCTCTTTTGACAATCTTGCCACATGATCCAAATTTTGTACTGAATGTCAAAATATTCGAGGACATTCAACAAATTAATTTCTTTATTGTTCACACTCTAGCAACCAGTTTGAGGACTCTCCCAAAAGACTAATGTTGTAATCTTGGACTATCGAAAAGGTTAGGCTTAGTTTTTTGTCTTCAAATTAGCTAAATGTTTGGTTTAGTTTGAGTTTTGTGAAAGTAGGGTTTGAGTTATTTTGATAAATATAGTGTTATTTTACACTGAAAATAATGTTTATGATGTGATAGTTTTGATGTTCGTTAATAATTGAAATGTTTAATATTCTTAATTTTGGTCGACTTGATATAAAATATGGTTGACCTATGTAGACTATATTGTTGCACACTGACAATAAATCATATAAAAGATTTGGTCGAGCTGACTTTCACTGGTTTCATGTGATTATTATGATTTATTTGCAAGAAATAAAGAAATATGAAATGTTTGATATTATTAATTGTTTTGGTTATAAATGAGAAAGACAATAATAATTATTTTTACTATCTCGATACAAGAAATATTTATTCTACCCCTCATTCATCAAATTATCGGAGTCTTCCTCCCACGAATATTGATCCATCAACTTTGAACCTTATATTGGGCTTTTGTAAATCTCATACTATGTATTGGGCTCCTCGCAATTAATTTCTTTTGAAAATATTGCAGCCCAAATTAAAATTCAGCTCAAATAAGCCCGGCCTATAAATTAATTAAATACTACTCCCTCCATCCCAAAATGAGTGTCCTGTTTGTCTATATTTTTTGTCCCAAAATGAGTGTCTTATTTCTATTTTTAGGTTATTATATTATTGTTTTACCCATATTACCTTTATCACTTATGCACTACATGAACTGCACATGGGCAGATCTGAACTGCACATGAGGTATAGGTGGGAAAGTGAGAGTAATATTAGAAACACATTAAATTATCTGGTAATCCTTAATTTTTGTAAAAAATGGAAACAAGACACTCATTTTGGAACAGAGGGAGTACTATCCAATTTTTTCATTTGACGATTTTGCGCCACTTTCAAGTCACGTTTTTCTCAAACAAACATTAACGTTAAACATCTTTCAGTTTATATTTTATTGAATATAATTTTCTTTTTCATTCACAAACTTTTAGCTTTTTCCCACTTTAACAGTGTTATTAAACGATCACTAAGTATTCAATAAAAAGACTTTCGAAATCTTACGCAAAACTGATCTATTAAAGTGCACTGCAATACTACTATACAAAAGTCATATCTTCGTGTTCGTAGAATGGAGAGATGGTTGGCATCTTCCCTGACAGGGACAAGAACGACTTTCGAGCCTTTCTGTTAACAACACATCCGGTTAAAGCTACCTACTTGGTCTCCAAGTGGATCCATAAAAGTCATGTCTTCATAGGTTTCAAGAAAGTGAGGGTGATATTTAAATTAACATGACAAGATCCAAATAGTATATTTTGGATATACATGTGTACAAGTCAAACTTTCATTTAATGCTGTAGATTTGATTTTGGCCAAATCTATATGTCTTGTTTTTAAGTATGTCATAAAATAGATTAGTTCTAAAGAAAATATAGATTGGTGGATATTTTAATTTTTAATATTTTATCCCTTGCGGTCGCAGGAAACATAAAGATATTTACAAATGAATATTATATATGTTTTTTTAGGACGAATATTATATATGTTAATTAAAAAACTTAAATACATTGGTAGGAAACACTGAATATATTAAGTATTGTTTTACCCGGTTTGACCGGGATCAATTAAATACAATACACTATTTTACAAAGTGTTCATATCGAACTTAGACGTTTGATCGGATGAGGTTTCACATTTATAAACTTCTTCGATTGGGTCGACGTGGCTTGAATTTGCGCTATGTCTTGAAAATGGACATGCGCACTCACGAAACAACACACCGTTAGGCAAAATTTGAGAGGTGACGGATTTCACCTCGGGCGCGAGAATAAGAGATTCTCGTCATGGAAATCGGAGTGTGTGCGAGTGCAATTTTAGAAAAAATTTAGAGAGAAAATTGAGAGCTCAAAGTGTGTAAATGACACAAATGAATCTCAAAATTCAAAAAAAAAATGCTTAAGTCGATACCAAAGGTGAGGGGTTATGTGTCGCGTTCTTATTGGTTGCAAGTTGTCACGATGATGTCATGCTTAAGTCATGATGATGTCACCACGATGACATAATGATGATGTTATTTTTGATATTTTTCTATACTTGGCAAGTGCATCCCGCTACGCGGATCCCACATAGTAAATATCCTTAGAAATGGATTTTGACTAGTAAAAAATGCTTGGATATTCTCGGGAATTGTCCCATTATATTTTTAAGATCAAATCCATTTTATGAGTGGTCCCAGTATATCTTGAAACGTATATCGAAAATGTCCGTAAAGTCGATTTGGATAGCCGAAATTGGATTTGTAATGCTAATTGAGACCCTTAAACGATCTCGTTAGACTTCAAAACTTATTCTATTTGTAATGGTGATTGAGACCCTTAACTGAATGGTTATGGTTCGTCAAGAAACGCAAAATAAAAGTATCAGATTTCGGGTTGCGAATCCGTGATCAAAATAGTTTTTCAGCAATTGCCCCGAAATATATATATATATATATATATTTTTGAAGGAGGACCTCCAAATATCTACTTACACTTGTTTATAATAATTGTATCTATAAATATTAAAAAAATATAAACAACGTTCCTTTCAAAAAATACAAACAACGTGGAGTTATATAAGTGGATGTCATTCCTTCAAAACAAAAAAAACAAAAAACAAAAAACAAAAAACAAAAATAAGTGGATGTTAAAAACAGAAACAAAAAAAGAATAAAATATTATTGGTATTAATGGGATGAATGAGTTATAATTGTATTGAAATGCATATTAGATCTACAGATCTCGTCAATCTAGTAAGCCCTTAATTATCTCTGTCTTTGTATATATTCGAGGACACGAAACCTATCTAACTGAAAGTCACTCATATTGTGACACCTTACCTAGCTATTTTCTAGCTAACTCTCTCTTAACTCACTAATATTTCATGCAATTCTCATCATTTACCATTGATCATGGTTCCTCGCCGCCAAAGACGACGGAGTTGTCGCCGGAGCCTCCGCAACATCCTGATCAGAAAAAGCCTCTCGTCATTCTCTTGCTCATCTTCTTCCTTAGTCTCCTCCTTGGCACCTTCTTTTGTTGGAACACTCAAGTAAGATTCGTCTGTTTACGGTCGTTATGCGAGTTTTAGGGCTTGTTTAGTTGCACAAAACAATTTTTATTTTATGTTTTATGCTTTCGTCTCATTTTGAAAAACTGTTCAACTAAACAAGTTATAGAATATTTCTGAAAAACTAGAGAAATATTCTATAACTGAACTCTTATTGATATTGTTGTTTGTTTTGCAGTTTAGCATAACAAGTTCCTTTTTTGATATGAAAGTGAAAGTTGGTTACAAATTTAGTCCAAAGTCACATAACAAAACTGAGTTAACATCATTGCTCCATTGCTCCAAAAAAGTCCGGTGTCCCAACACATCTCCGGCCACATTAGAGCCCAATAAATATCATCCATCCACCACCGAATGCCCGGAGTACTTCCGGTGGATCCACGAGGATCTGAGGCCATGGAAGAGCACAGGAATCACTAGGGACATGCTTGAAGGATCAAGAAAATATGCAAATTTTAGGCTAGTGATTGTTGATGGAAAGGCTTATGTGGAGAAGCTTAGGAGGGATGTATTTCAAACAAGAGATGTTTTCACAATATGGGGGATTTTGCAGCTTTTAAGGTTGTACCCTGGTTTGGTACCAGATTTGGAGCTCATGTTCAACTGTGGTGACAATCCTGAGATCAACAAAAGTGACTACCAAGGAGCCAAATCCACTTCAGCTCCACCTTTGTTTCGTTATTGTGGACAAGACTCAACCTTGGACATTGTCTTTCCTGACTGGACTTTCTGGGGATGGTAAGTAACCATTTCAACACTCTATGCACTTTCAATACAATAATAATAATATATAACTTTGTTTATATGTTAAGCACCCATGAGTTGTAGGTAGCTCATGCTAGTAGCGATGTTGAATTGTAGGTAGCTCATGCTAGCTACTAGTGATGTTTATAGAACACTTCACATTTTCTTCACTGAATATTATTGCTCACGTAATAGTATTTCATATGGGGACCAGTGTTGAAAATAATTTTGACATTTACGATAATTTTGATATTGAAGAGCTAGGTATGAAAAGACACAAATCCTAATATATTTGTGTTTTTAAGCTGTAGAGGTGTGTCTTTTAGTTTTATTGTGACCATTCATAGATAGAACAACAACTATAAATAAAAGAGATCTCATTCGTATTTGTACCAAGTCATTTTGGAAAGTATAATAATATTCCTTCTCTTGTTTTTTATTTGAAAGCATATTCCTTCTCTTGTTAATTTCTACTAGTTTGTGTGAGTTTAATTTCCAACTACCATTGGCGGAGCCAGCACTCGAAAGTGGAGGTCACATTTCCTTCATTTTTTACTTCTAAATTTAAAATTGAACTGCCATCATAATTTTAAGAGTTATTTAAACTCAAACCTTATATAAATGTCTCGAGGAGCCACTCATTGCTAAATAGAGTATAAATATCATGAGTTCAACTCTTTCAAACCTGTTGTATATGAAGTTAGGGTTAGTCTTTGTCTACTATAGCTCACCCTGGCTCCGCCATTGCATGAGACTTGGAAATTTTGTCACTTCATTTAATGTGATTCCTTTTGCATTTGGTAGGGCTGAGACTAACATAAAGCCATGGAGAAGTATGTTGGATGACATAAAAGAAGGCAGCAAGAGAATCCCATGGAAGGATAGGGTACCCTATGCATATTGGAGAGGGAACCCTACAGTTTCCCATGAGAGGGACGATTTGATGAAATGCAACATCTCGGATAAGCACGATTCGGGTGCTCTCCTCTATACACAGAACTGGAAAGAAGAAACCAAAAAAGGATTCAAGCATTCTAGTCTCAAGGATCAATGCACCCACAGGTAATTAGTTTATATATATACTCCATGTTGTCTTTGATTTTGTCCAACATTTTTTGATTCAATTTCCATTTATTGATTTGGTACTTGTGTTTGTGTGCAATTTAAACTACATTAAGGTACAAGATATATATTGAAGGAAGGGCATGGTCAGTGAGTGACAAATATATCATGGCATGTGATTCAATGACTTTGCTTGTTGAGCCTTATTACCATGGTTTCTTCCTAAGAAGCATGGTGCCCTTGCAGCACTACTGGCCCATTAGGACCAGAAACAAGTGCAGAGACCTTAAGTTTGCTGTTCAATGGGGCAATAATCATACCCAACAGGTATAACATGTTATCTCTCCTCCTCACTACAAGAAATTTCATTTTTTCGCGACAACACATTCTGTCATTCAAACTCATACCTTGTCACCGAAAGTCAGTAATTGTTGTCACCAAAAGTGTTGTCACAGAAAGTCCCCAAGTGCACAACATAAAGGGGGTTTGTCACCAAAGCACAGCTTTGTGCGACGGAAAAGCGGTCGCCAAAAGCATAAAAACCCAAATTTTTTATTATTATTATTGGGTTTTTATCTATGTCAGTCCAACAGTCAATGTTTTTTAAGCCCAACTTATTGTGTATTTTATTGACAACAACTTAATTTTAGTTGCCACCAAAAGCAAGAAGTTTTGTAATAAAGAGTTTTCAATAATGTGATGGTGTTTCTTGACAACATGCCACATTTAGTACTCGTATTTTCTCATAAACCAACACCCATCAGACCAAGCGGTTTAAGGAACTTGGATCTCCTCAGAGTTCTCGAAAATCTCATAATTAAATTTTGCAGGCACAAGCTATTGGGGAGGCAGGAAGTAAGTTCATTCAAGAGAAGCTGAAAATGGAATTTGTGTATGATTACATGTTTCATGGTTTGAGAGAGTACGCGAAGCTGTTGAAATTCAAGCCAAAATTAACTCCAAAAACAGAGGAGGTGTGTCTGGAGACAGTGGCATGTCCTACAAAAGGTTTATGGAACAAGTTTTTGGTGGAGTCCATGGTCAAATCTCCAAGTGATACACTTCCATGCAATATGCTTCCACCATATGAACAAGCAGTCCTTCAAGACTTTCTTGAGAGAAAAGAGAGCATAGAGAGGCATGTGGAGATGTGGGAGGCTGAATTTTGGCACAACTCAAACAAGAGTTGAACAAGTTTTTCATATTTTTACTCTCAATGTGTACAAGTTTTAGATCAAAATTGTTTTTTTTTCTTCCTAAATTAGGGACCAAACTAAGTAAACAAAAAAGTCAATTATAATTTTAGTTTTAGTTATATGCAATAAGGGTGTCTCGAGAGTTAAGTGTGAAACGAACCTACATTGATCACCAACCAACTCCATGGAGTTAACATGAAAGATAAAATATTTTGTAAAATCAGGCTTGTCATCCATGACCATTAGCGGAGCCAAGGGTAGGCTGTAGTAGGCATGAGCCCACCCCATCTCCTTAAAACTTTTTTAACTAGCCTTAACTATATTCAATTCCTCGAGTTCAGTTCAAATTAGTTCATTCAATATCTTCTAAAATATTTTAACTAACATTAGTTGCCCAACAATTTAGTCATAATCCAAAAATTGTGTCGTACACTGAGCCTCAAGTCTGGCTCCGCCATTGTCCATGACATCTAGCCGGGTACGAGTATGTTATCTATGACACACTCTGATGGTAAACTATGCTGAAACGAAATAACTGAACGATAATACAGTAACAATATGAATATAAATTTTAATCCAAGTTCAAAACCCAAACTTCCAATTTAGCACATTTACTTAATAGTTTTTGGGTTGGTGGTACATATTTTGTAGTTTAGTTGATAAGTGAGTGTGCTCAATGGTAACGACTAGCACTTCCACCGTCCTTTACTACCGCCGTCATGGTCGGTGACTAACAATGAGCACTTCAACCGTCCTTTACGACGCGGATGCTCCGAGGGCATTTCACATACAGCAACAGTGGCCGTCGTTGATTATTAAATAACTTTTTTCTAAAAAATATATATTGTAAATTAAATAATTATTAATTTTAATTATTTTATATTAAATAATCATTAAAAATAGTCAGACAAATAAAATATAATTTAAAATTTATAACGAAACGAATTCGACAAATTTTAATGTGTCAAGTTGACTTGAATTAAATAGACGCATCAAAACACGTCATGTTTTGAGGGCCATTTTTTATTCCAACCGCTAATTATACGTCATACGTTAAGCGTGCCATTTAATAAATATCATCAAGTTAGTTTATTAACCACTAAGGGTGGCGCAATTGGTTATTCTAGCTGTGTGAGTGGGATGAGGTCTCAGGATCGATCTTGGATATAATTGGTGTGTCCCTTACCTCTACATCTATGGACACCAATTCACCATAGATACTAATTAGCTTCTATACAAAATTAAAGTAAAATAAATCAGTGTTATTAAAAATTCCATGCCTAGCCTATATACCAAACTTATGCTTAACGTTTGCAATAAGTCAAACAGGACTACTTTTGGAGTTTCTTAATTCTTACATATCCAATTTCTTCTTCTTCTTCTTTTTCCTTTTTTTTTTTTTGTCTTTGTGTATAATTGTATTATGCTAGTTCAAATCATAATTGTACCGTGTTTCATATTTAAATTTTAGGATACGAACGTTAGTCAAGAAAATGTTGGACATAGAGAGCGGACTTTATTTAATATGACGAGCTCGTGAACTTTGAACTCAAAGTGGTAGTTGAACTTTTAAGAGTTACAAAATAGTGACTTAACATTTCAAAAGTTAAATAAACTAGTTGTTACTGTTAACTTTAACTAGTAATGTGAAACAATTGACCGATCAATTTTTGTCGTTATTTTATTTTCCGTATTCTTATTTATAAATCATTTCGAATATAATATAATTCAATTTTAAAATAATTATATTCATAAATCAATTTGAATATAATCATTAGTCAAATCATCACTTAACAGTTAAATTTAATAGATGTCCGACGGTGGCCAGACGTTTGTTTATTTTATGAAAATTTCAACCACTAGTTTGTGAGTTTTAAAAGTTCAGTCGCCACTTTGATTTTTTTGGCTCAAAATCCAGCCTTCAAATTGAGATGAAGTTCTAAAAGAGTAACTAAGTTTTAACTAAAAAAACTCAAGGGAAAATTATAGGAGACACCCCTGACCTTGTCACCTCAAACATTTGGCACCGCTGAACTTTTTTTCGCAACTTTAGACTACCATGAACTATGCTCGAGTCCTTTTAACAAATTAAAATATTTATTTTTTAAAACTAAAATAGTTTATAAAAGTTGATAAAAAAAGATTTTTCTAATTATAAATATACATTTTAGAATTTTTAAAAAAATTGTATAAACAAACGCGGGATTTTGGAGTTGGAAATAAACGTACGTGTCCTATTTTTGATATTAAAAAAAAAAAAAAGTAAACAAACATACCCTAAAACAAATTACCCAATTGATGTACCTAACAATCTTTGCCCGTTAAAGATTAACAAGTAATAAAATGGTAGAATATATCATCACTTTATTGGATATATTTACTTCCATATAAATTGTGATACCCATTCCTCATTTTATTGTATTTACATTAACATTCTGTCATTTTGGACATTGCCCAATATTTTTTTCTCAGAAACAATTTCTATGGCAGATGATGAAAATGGTTTCTCAATCTCATATCATCTGCAAAGATTACAAAATGTTCACTCAGAAATGGATAAAAGACGGCCATCACAGCTTGTATTGCTTCTCTTCTTGCTCAGCCTCGCCGTCGCCACCTTCTTCTCTTGGAATCAAGTAAGTCCAGATATCGATCCCACAAATCATCTTCGAAACTCACTCTTCAGATTCATTTCCTGTACGCTGCAAAAAAGAAAAAGAAAAAGAAAATATATATAGTTGAACAAACTTGTGAGCTAGGAACGTTTCTGTAATGATTTTATTTTTCTACTATTCTTTTGGGCTAAATTCAAATTCATCTTTAATTTAATGTGTATTTGCATGTTTGTTGATCAAACTGTTATGAAACAATTTACATATAAAGTTGTTTTGAAAAAAAAAACAATTTACATAAAGTTTACTTTTTAACCCGATCTATTTCTGGTCCTATAACCCTTAATTATGTGTAAATTCACAATCCTAAACCCTAAAATCAAACTGTAATATATAAATGAAGATTTTAGTGTCAAACTTTTAGAGAAATGAAAGAGTATTAGCACTCGAAAAAACTTGCAATCTGTGACGGAAATTTTTGTCATAAATCATTGAATTTCAGTCACGAAATGTAATTTGTGACGGAACTGTGACACAATATTTATGTCATTGTTTGGGTTGTCGCAAATGGTTGTGACAGAAATTTCTGTCACAAAGTGTATCTGTGATGGAAAATATGATTTATGTTACAATTTGTGACGGAACTGTGACGAAAAATTTTCTTTCACAGATTTCCGTCACAGTTTGCAACTTTTTTGTAGTGTAGATCTCATTTGTACGTTTTCATTCCGCTTGGAATGTATGAATATTTAATTGATGCATATTATTGTGTACAAATATTTTTGTACAGTATCTGAGACATATATTGTAAAAAATTTTTTTTGATGTTTTTACCTTAGTTTTGGTTCTGAAATAATCTAAATATGAATTTTTTTTTTACATTATTGATATTAGAAAAGGTTTTTGAATTGCACTTATTAAAGTGGTTTATTTATTATACACCAATATTTATATAAACACTAGTGAAAGAGACTATGGACCCGTCCCTCTATTATTTGTGTATTATATTTAGGAAATTAACTTTACATTTGATCATATTTCCTAACTTTTCTTAATCGTTTGTTTTCAAGTCTATTTCAACAGGTACTCTTTTTGTTAATACTGATGGTGCCCCAAAAAATTATAGTAAAAGTAAAATAGAGATCCAACTCAATTGTTCCAATGGTACCCTCACCAAAACTTGCCCGACCAATATTTATCCAAAAACTTTTAAACCCGAGAAAACATCGAGTGCAGAATGTCCGGAGTACTTCCGATGGATCCACAAAGATCTACGGCCATGGAAGAACACAGGGATCTCTAGAGATATGGTGGAAAGAGCAAAAGTGCATGCACATTTTAGACTAGTGATAGTTGATGGGAAAGCTTATTATGAGACACTCAATGATGATGCATTTCAAACTAGAGACATCTTCACATTATGGGGGATTTTGCAACTTTTAAGGTTGTATCCTGGAATGGTTCCTGACTTGGAGCTGGTTTTCATGTGCCACGACAGACCTGTCATCCCAAAGAGAGACCACCAAGGACAAGGAGTGAATGCGACGTCCCCTCCTGCATTGTTTCATTATTGTGCAGATGATAATACATCCGACATTATATTTCCTGATTGGACCTTTTGGGGATGGTCAGTATGTGATCAACTCAGTATTCATTTTATTTCAGTTTAGTCATTTTAGTATTCACAACTTACGTTTAGTAAATATTATTGGCAATGCGTGCAGGGCTGAGACGAATATAAAGCCGTGGACAAATATATTGGAGGACATAATAGAAGGTAACAAAAGGACTAAGTGGAAGGATAGGGTACCCCTTGCATATTGGAAAGGGAACCCTTATGTTGCCCCAACTAGAGTTGACATGTTGAAATGCAATGCCTCCCAAAAGTACGATTGGAATGCTCGCATTTATTCTCAGAACTGGAATGAAGAAACCGTAAAAGGGTACAAGCATTCGAGACTCGAGGACCAATGCACCCACAGGTACGATTTCTTCATCTATCAATTAAATCGAACATTTTAATAGTTTCTTTTTCCATTTATGTGAACTTTGGATTCTTCTTGTGCATGTTCAAATTTTACATGAAGATACAAGATATACATAGAGGGATGGGCATGGTCTGTGAGCTCCAAATACATCATGGCATGTGATGCCATGACCTTGCTTGTTAAGCCTCATTTCTATGATTTCTTCATTAGAGGAATGGTGCCAATGGAACACTATTGGCCTATTAGGACCCGAAACAAGTGCAAAGACATCAAATTTGCTGTGGAATGGGGCAACAATCATACCGAAAAGGTACGATTCAATTCATTTTAAGGGTACTAGTTACACGTTTATGTTTTGTTCGTTTCCAAATTCGTGTACAATACATCATTTGGCAGGCACAGGCTATTGGGGAAGCCGGAAGCAAATTCATCCGAGAGAACCTCAAGATGGAATATGTGTATGCTTACATGTTTCATGTTTTGAGCGAGTACGCGAAGCTATTGAAGTTCAAGCCCGCCATAACTCCCCGGACAGTTGAAGTCTGTCCGGAGACTGTGGCGTGCCCCGCGCATGGTTTGTGGAGGAAGTTCCTGGTTGAGTCCTTGGTCAAGTCTCCAAGTGATACTCTTCCATGCACTTTGCCTCCACCTTATGATCCTCAAGAACTCAAATCATTTCTTGATAAAAAAGAGAGCATCATGAGGACAGTGGAGAGCTGGGGGGACACATTTTGGCACAACATAGACAAAACTAAGCAATAATTTGCCTCTTTTGTGTTCCTACTTTCTACCATATATACTTCATATATGAATGTATCATTTTTTAGAAGCTTCAACTTGTTTTACACCAACTCTTTGTTTCCTCAGTTGTACTAAGGAAAAATTTATTCAACAAATTTTTCAAACATTATGATACATTACAAGTTCATTAAGATCTATACATCAAAATTAAGAATTCATGGTCAATATAACGAACAATGTAGAGATTTTTACAAATTTTGGGATATAAATCCACATGCCAAAATTAAAAGCATGACATTGACAAGAAAAGAAAAAGAATCCCCATGAATTAGTGGAATGTAGTTGAGAAAGCTGAAAATTTAAGTGTTTTTTCAAAAGAATCCACACAATAAAGTGTCTACTATCATAATGATGACGATGATGATAATAATTTAGAGTGCTCGTTGTTTTACGATGTCCATGCTCATTTCACTAGGATCCGTAGCTTGTAGCTCGACTTGAATCCCGTCCAATTCCCTCTTGAATCTGTCCTTGGAGCTTGCGTACAACATCTTACTCCTCACCTTTGATGTGTCGGGTGCCCTACATCGATGAACAAACAAAACAATGTCACATTAGGATTCAAGAATACATATATATATATATATATATAGAACAAAGAATCCAAACCAAATTTAGTCACCATGCTACGAAAAAGATCTTGCTTTTTTGGCAGTTTTCATCGGTTGTGAAATCAAAGTCATAGACAGCGTAGCGGCACTCATCAGCTGGCAAGCAGGCATTGAAGTCGTCGTAGGTCTCATTGGGACCTCCAAGCCTATCTATTGTCACTTGTTGGATCTTCTCATCAATCTTGAACACAATGAAGCGGTAGTTTCTCTTTGATTTTAGTTCTAAGAATTTTAGCTTGCACTCATCGTCCACATGCATTCCAGATGACGAATTCGCCTACAACATAACCAAGTAAGGATCAAATTTCAAAAGCTATTCAATGATCAACCATTTTTGTTATCTAATAAATTAAAGAGAGATAAAACAATTATGTATGTATGGATGAGTAGAAGAACATACCATGTTTTTATTCAGGAATGGGAGATGAAGCAAGGTTGTGCAAAGAGAAAATGAGAATAAGAAAAGAAAGGGGAAAAGAGGGAGAGAGAGAGAGGTTGAAACAGAGCAAAGAGTGTAAAAGAGAAAGATATCCCTGCCCTGGTTTAGAAATAATGAAGCAAAGAGAATTAGGTTTTAGGGAAACAAAATAGAGGTTGTGTGATGGGAGATTTTTATGGGAGGAAGTGAAGGTTGCTATTCTCCTTTACTATTTTTTTTTTTTCTTTTCCTCCCCTTTATTCTATTTTTGTGATTTCCTTTGCTTATTGATATTTTATATTTGATTTATAGCTTCCTTCTATATATTTGGCCATTTTGACCATGATTTTCTCCTACTTTGTTAGTTTGTTACTCAAGAAAGAAATTACTTGGCAAAGTTTTCAAGAATGCTAGTTCGTATTTTAGCCAAAGAAAGGGACCACTTGTATTGCATAATAAAGTGTAGAGATAAATGATTTTGTCTTTTTTTAAACTAACAATTTTTTGGGGTTGACTTTTAGTTAGAGCATTTCCAATGTTTAGCTTTTATTTAAGATGCTAAGGAGGAGAGAGAGTGTGCCAACTCATCATGTGAGTGCTTAGCACCTACTTAGCAATTTTTACTCTAATGCTTAGCATTTCATTCACTTGAAACAATTGATTACATTAAATAATAAAATAATATTAAATACAATAATTAT
>JAYMTF010003023.1:0-16335 GCA_036897485.1 Pelargonium nanum | reverse complement strand
CGGGCACACAAACTCGCGGGTGACATCTTTAAGTCGTTTTACCACACTTAGACTAATGTCCATTCGATGGTAAGTCACAGTTAAAACTCATCCATCTCCCCATGGGTGTGTTGAGCGGGGATCGGACGCAAGTGCTCTTCCCACTCACGCAACCTGTGTATCCAATGCGCCACTATCTTTGGGTTTGTCTTTGTTTTTTAGTTTAACTATTAGGCAGCCCGGAGATCTAACGCTTCGGGCGAAATTATAAATTAAACGACGGGCTAGTTTTGGCCCGAGGGCCAGCAACCTAATAAACAGCTCTACTCATGTGTGTGCATTATTTGATGAAACAGAGTTGATGTTTGTATTCTTCTTGATAATTTATAGAAAAATCATTTCAAACGGGTATTTGAGTAAAAAATTATGTTTTTTCTTAAAATTAAAAAAAAATATATATTTTCTCTATTGTTCCAGAATTTTCAGATATAAATATACATTATTTGAAAAAATCAAAATCATAATAATGTTCCTCCCAAAAAGTTATATAAAACCAAAAAAAATATATCTCTCAATCGGACATCTGAACACAAAGTTATGAATTTTTAAAGTTTAGATCGTAAAATAAAAAGTGAAGAAATGGGAAGGAAAATCTCATTTCATCCAACATAAGTGAGAATCAAGTTACATATAGGTGAGTGTATGAGAATATGAATGAGTGTGTTCTAATCCAAACATCATCAATGAGAATTTCATTCCTATTCACAAACCAAAAATGGTAATCCCAACTTTACCTTAATGTTGATAATCTAGTTTAAGAAAAACAATTACAATGAAATGAAAAGAAGAACAATGTAGTTTTGTTTGCCTCATGCCTCAGATGCAGTGTCATTTTGCTTCTCCCACTTAAATATGTCCTGTGCAATCACATTGAATTTTCACCAACTCTATGAATTCAATATTAAATATCAAATAGAAAGGGAACATATATAAAATTTACAAATAATTCAAATCTGATTAGACAAACCATGTTGAGTATATCAATAATACAAGACCAACCCATAAACTTGAAAACATCTCAACATGAATCAACTAGGAATATCAAGTTCCAACCCACATTTATTCAAAATAACTGTTAATAGTAGTCTCACAATCTGATGCATGCTGCAATGCCTAACAATGTCCATAAGCTGTACCATCAAAGAACACACACTATTCAATCACTCAAAATGGTCTATTGGGTTTGGACGATGAAGATGCCGATGGTGAAGATGACTTGGCTTTCGCAAAATCTACCAGATCTTTAAACAGAGCATCTTCCGGCTTCACTTGTTTTGTGGGGGTAGACGAAGAATTAAGGGAAAGATTCTGAGTCTGTCCCACCAAGCTGTCATACGAGGAACCAGATCCACTAGTTACATTCTGGTCAAAAAATTGTTGCCTCTGGTTATACCTGGATGGTGGGGGCGGAAGGGACACAGGTGACTCAGTTTCCCACGGAGCGGGAGGCTGCCTCTCGGAGGGTTTGCTAGAATTGGGAGCAGCTGGCTCGTCATACAAAGGCGGTCCAGTGTACACTGCAGATGATGAGCTAGAATGAGGAGGCGAGAATGATAGTGTAGGCGACAGAGGTTGGGTTGATTTTGAGTTGGAATTAACTGGAGCAAAGGATGTAGCCTCCGACGTTTCATTGAATTGTTCAGATTTGTAGATATCGCCGCTGAGATAATCAACCATGCCAGCATCCGTGGAGACTGGCTTCTTTGACGCAGGAGGAGGGGGAAGAAGCGGGCTAACTCGAACTTGTTCACTCGTTCTGCTGGCTGGTTTCCTCCCCAGCCCTTGAGAATTATCTCTTGATGATGACCTGCAAAGATATATGACCAAAAACAAAAGCCACACATCAGTTTGATATAAAAACTACCAGATGAGCTAATACACAACAGTATGCAAGCCCGTCTAAATATTGGGTCTTATGTGACGGTCCAAGAAAAATGCCAATAAGATTGCCTGGAACTACGATAAGCAGAGGGGATCAAGAAGGTTGTCAATTGAAAACTTGACATATTCTCAATTCAATTTCACTTGCAGTTCCTGATACATACCCCAAAAAAGCCCAAATCAAAATTTGATAACTACTTATAATTTCAATTTGCCGTGTATTTTGCCCCCACTTTATCTTTTCCTAGTGTACCACAAATTAAAGCCAAACGCTTACATACCATTTAAAGTTTCATACTGTAGATAACAGCCAGCTTTACAGAAATACAAACAGAAGGTAATGGAAGAAAAATATAAAAGAAGGCTTCGAAAAATCAATCACCTATGAGCCAACTGGGAAAAATCATCATCTGATTCATCATCCTCATGGTTGACATTAACAAGGGGCACAACTGGAGTTACTGTTGCTGCTCCTGCAGGAGTGGGTGTTCCTTTAGCAATGTCATCATGCCGACTAAGTACACGCTGCAAGTTATCATTCAATGCCAATCCCTGAAACAGAAGGTTCTCATCTCTAGAGACAACAAATATTGTCAGCATTAAATTATTGATAGTATTAGTAAGGAAGACTTGCAAGTTGCAAAATGTTTAGAGTTCTTACACAGTATTATTCACAAGCAGCATGACACGTTTCTGGTAATTACGGCACTGCTCAACAAGATCAACAATCACTTCTTGCTTTATGCTCTGCATGTGTATCCAAAAGTACCATTAGAATTCCGAATCAATTAATCAGCCAGCAACTATGTATGATATACACTAGGTTTCCGTCACTCAAAACTTAATAAATCTTGAGATGTATGAACTTTCATGAGAATTCCGAAACAATTAATCAGCCAGCAACTATGTATCAATGTAGTGATAAAAAAACATCCAAAGCATTTATGATATACACTAGGTTTCCATCACTCAAAACTTAATAAATCTTGAGATGTATGAACTTTTTTTTTTCAAGGAAAACCCATGGAAAGCTTCTCACCTCTGTTATTATTTTCTGCATGTTATCAGTTACCATCATGAACAATGCATATTTTCTTCAACACAGGAATAAAATTCATAAAATTTTACAGTATCAATACTATCACTGACTTGAGAAGGCATTATTTCTATTTGTAACTCACAAGAATTTAATATCTATCACGCAGCAATCAAATTAAAACTTCCTACTTCCAAGATGAAAGGTAGTATCCTACTCCAAATCTATATTAAATAAATAAATAACACTAAACATTACCTCCCGATTCCTAGGATCCAAAGCACCAAGCATGTCCGTCAGTACATCTGCTAGTCCACTAGCAGTCTGCATCTCCTCCACACTGCTTATTAACATCAAACCAATAAGGAAACATATCTCTTTGTTCTCATGCAGCCAAACTAGAATAGAATATAAAAAGAAATAATGCAGTTGTTTGAATGTCATCTACTATTTAGTAATTCAAGGTTAAGTCAGAGTATGATGCGGGCAAATCATGGTATGGATCATATTTCCTTTCTAGGAGTGCTTCATGCACTATAGACTTGAATCCTGATCAATTGGCAAGCTAGCCAATAGGCAAGGCTGACCAATCTAAAACTGGTCAAAATGAGAAGGCCAAACCCGGTTCAGATTCCAAACCCAGCCCAAATATATTATACCTTGTCTCATGTTATTATCATAATAGAGAACTATTTATATTTAGCGACTTGTGTCTTGTTCTCTCACACTACACATGTACCAAAGCGCCAATGTAACAAAAGAAAAAAGTGCAGAAACTGAAGCGTTGGAATGCACAATATAGTATAAAAATTACCTGAGGGCAGAAGCATCAGACTGAAGAGAGGCCTGGATGGCAACATCTTCATATACTGAAGCAGGCTCGACTATTGGTTGAGTTTGGGGTGGAGTAAAAAATGGCACAGAGTTCTCTTCATGAGGGGGAAATTCCACTCCAGCAGACTGTCAGATATTGAACAAAGTTCCTTCAACAACTTGGCATGAAAGGATCTCAAATGTGGTAAAAGTTATACACTAAATAATTGGTTAAGAACTAGCATTTATGACAATCAAGTCACAAACTTCGTCGATGAAGACTTGATATTTGCAAAACAACATTTAAAGCAAAAACCGAATATTTTGTGAATCAATTGTTAAAAATAAAAAAATAAAGGAAATTTTTTAAAGGGAGCACACAATTATGTTAGTAGCAATTGGATCAAATATAAACCTGTGGAACAAAATCAAATGTTAAGTATTTAAAGGGACAAAAACTTTCTATTATAGCAATAGTGCCAACATGACTAAAATGGTTGAGTGTAAACATTGATATTTTGAAATAACTATGACTACAAATCTACAATATATATATCATAAATTGCTGTCCCAATGATCAGGTGCAGAATTCTCAACCTATCTCATGGATTACACAATTGAATCTTATCAGCCAATGTATGTAGTGAAACCAAGCAATACATAGTCTATAATTAGATTGTTAGTTCCCAAAAGTGACAAAATGTGCAGAACCAACATGTTGGTATGAGTTTTACACCACCTGAGATTAGGCATATGAGCCCTGAGGTTCATGTCTGAAAGTTTTCTATTGTACCATGCCATCCAATAATCCAAGTTTGCCCAAACTATCTCATTCCTAGCTTTTTTACACCACCAACAACTTCAAAAAAAAAAAAAAAAAAAAAAAAAACAGAACTTTTGTTCACAGTCCTTTTATAGATCTCTGCTATACTCACTTGAGCTCCATTAATAAAACTGAGTATTACGCATTAGACGCTCGGCTAGAAACCTCATGTTTGCTTGGACAGGACATGCTTATCCAATTTGCAAAAA
The DNA here is from genome assembly GCA_036897485.1 of Pelargonium nanum. Taxonomy (NCBI): domain Eukaryota; kingdom Viridiplantae; phylum Streptophyta; class Magnoliopsida; order Geraniales; family Geraniaceae; genus Pelargonium; species Pelargonium nanum. The sequence continues at coordinate 11,534 of JAYMTF010003023.1, read as the reverse complement.
TGAATGGCTTACACATCATTATAGTGTGAGATCTTCAACTAGGTATTATCATATAAGCTAACGAAAAAAGTTATGGATAGTTACAGAAGACCGATGAATTATTAAGTAAACATCATATAACTTCAGAAGTATCCTTTTGAAATCAGTACGGTGACAAGAGCCAAGGGTGGCTACTTTCCAATAGCATGTGATACAATTTACAAGATTAATGGCATCTTCATCATGAAACAGAAGAAAGATAGCAATAAATGGTGGGTGCCTAGTACACTAGACCGCCCAATACATGGACATATAAGAATTATAGCTTTACTTACCCAGATTTAAAGCACATGTCTTTCCTTGAACAGTGCCCTTAAATTTACGAAAATATCGTCCAATAGTCAAATGGTAAATAAAATTCAGACAAATACGTCCTATTTTATTAAAAAGTCCTAATTAATACTATTTCTCAGGAGAGCCAACTAGTCACTAGTGTAAGAGAAGATACTTAGCCAAGGAAGAGAAAAATAGAGATTCATTAAAGCAATCACCTTCAATTCATTATATGCAGCATAGTACTGGGGATACCTTCCCCTTTGTCCGCCAAAAGCTTCTTGCCATGTATCAATCAAAATTAGAATCTTTTCCCTCACATTCAAATCTGGCTGCAGAATTAAATGGGAAAAATAAAAGAGGTAATTTAGCAACCAATTAGAACAAATGAAGCAAAATCCAAGCACCAGTTAAGAAGAAACTGCGCACCTTCTTTTTCACTATTTTAACCATTTCATGTAAGATATCACGCTCGACAATCTGCTGAAATACACTCTCCCCACAATTTTTGCTAAGTGTCTCCAATACCTAGGTCAAAACATTCCACAAATATCATTAGTATGACCTTAATGCATAGAATTTTCTCCTTCATTCATAACAGGTATGCTTATAAAATGAATCCAACTGCATGCTCAACATCTATGTCTACTTGTAACAAATAGACATTGGACCAAATAACTCATAAATGACTATAGTAGATCCTCATACAAACTACATGATTCTAAAACTTGAGTAGTAAAGCAAATGTAAAGACAACTCAAACTAAAAGCCCAAGCTGATTAAGGCAAAATATTAACTTCATACTAAAACATGCCCTTCACATTCAAATCAGTTATGGCTTTGCACGTAACCCAAAAAGATTTTTTTGCCATGTGCTGGAAGTTTAACTCTTTTCGTAGGAGTGACTGAGTGACATCAGGATTTGAACTTATGACCACAACGTCTAAAAAGCTCTAATACCATGCCGATAGGGTTGTAATCAAAGAAAGTCTTTAATGAACCACTCAATCTCGGCTACTTAAGAATTTGGTTCAAACTCGTTATAATCAAGCTCGAACCTAGATATATACTTTTTAATAAAAAAGTTGAGCTTGACCTGAACTCTCTGGAGACTCAATAGACTTGTGAGTTTTGTTTTTTTTTTTTTTTTTTGACACAGACTTGTGAGTCTATTTAATACATATATATATATATATATATTATTATTAATAAAAGCTACTGATTTCCTATCAAAAAAAATTATTATTAAATATTATTCAAAATATAATATTTTGACCTATCTATATATATAACAATTTATAATTTCTCGTTTATATTCTATTCTCTCTTGACAATTTACGTAGAACTTATTACTCCATCCCAAAATGAGTATCTTGTTTCTCTAAAAAAAAACCCAGATTGGGTGTCTTCTTTTCTTTTTAGGAAGTTAGCTATACATAAATTACCAATAATATCTCTGTAATAAGTTAATTAGAACCCCTTGAGTTTGTTGTAACAAATGCACATAGCGAAGTATCTTAACACTCACTTATTATTTTATTTTTTTCCAAAACAGGAATAACAATACACTAGTTTTGGGATGGAGTGTAACTTTTGTTTCATGAATTAATTGCATACTTTTACAGTTGCAATACTGTAAACTGATAATGTTAAAAAGTTTTATAATATATATCATGTGAAATGTTAAAAACAAATATTATTCACAATCATTGGTATGTACTAATAATCTCTGTGCGAGCCGAGTCTAGTTTGAGCTCAAACATTTTTTATTGAGTTCAGATCAAGCTTAATTTAGTGGGCTCATTCGGCCTTCACAATTTTAAGCGCTAGGACCGGCTCAACTCAACTACATCCCTACATGTAGGGGACCAACTCAAATAAAAGCTCAAGTTGTGTAAGAGGATCATCTCAACTAAAGGATCAAGATGATTAGTAGAAGGTTCAACAGTAACTTTATACTCTTAACAACAAACAAATCATATTTAACTACTCTGAAAAGAAAGAAAAAAAATACTAACAAAAAGAGCCAGAAGTTGTATTTTAGGGTTTTTATTCCCAAGACGCTTCTTCAGTATCTTCAAAGCATCCTTTGCTTGCCTGCGGTACCAATCCAATTCAAAAGGGTTGAAATAAGTATAAACACAATCTGTTCCATTTAAAAAGCAGTGTGATATGAGACACAAATCACATATTTAGAACCATTAAAGAAAATTAACATTTTCAAAGACACCAGAAAAACAGCAACAATACGATGTTTTGGCATTCGAATCAGATCAATAGAACACTAACAAACATGTAAAATGTACATGACTACTTTCTAGAAACTTGATTCACCAAGTCCAAAGATGAAGCGTAATAGCAACTGTGTGTCGCTATGTTTTACCTCCATGAAGACTAGAATACACCAACAATATAAGAAATTAGCTCCAATTACAAGACTAAAGATTAAGCATATGTAGCCATTTCAGTTTCACTGAAACATTGTATAGGTGGGCACACAGATATTCAAAAAGAGTTGGGATCATTTGGTACTGATGCAAAATTGTCAATAAAATGGCAAGTGTTCAATTCATAACTTAATAACAATTCTGCCACCAAATTGTTCAGAACCCAGCAAGTCTCAACCAACATAAAAAGAGAAGTCCACAAATCTCAAGCTACAATGTCATAAAGCAAGAAAATTGAGTCCCTAGAACAGACAATATCAATCCAGCATACCATGATTTCTCACAAATGAGTTTTATACTAAGAATCTTTTCTAAGGCAGATGTCTGATCAAAGAGAGAAGATTTACTAGGAGACCGAGCACGAATACTCGAAGAACCCATTGAAAGGAAAATGTGAAATGAGGCACTATTCAGCCTAACCTTTTAAAGTTGTAATGATATTTTACATCATTCTAGTGACCTTAAAATAAGCTCACACCAAACACATTGCCTCCCAAATCTTGCAGCTGCATCTTAGACAAACTCTCAAACAAGGTTGCTACTGAAACTAGTCCCCAATCCTGGACTGTACCAACTAACCCTACCACCTTCGACTAACCGTTTAGTCTGCCAGAGATGCATTATGATCTCTAGCCATGAATAACACATCCTGACGGCAATTTTTTGAGCAAATACACCAACTATAATGCCAAAATTTAACCAGTCATCCATCCCCAAGGACCCCAACTGAGAAAACAATATGATAAAAAAGAGTTCCAGACATTATGAATATTCTTCCTAAACCAATACTTATGTGTCCAGTGTCCTTCATTGTACTTTCACATCAACTGCAAAACTAATATGAAAATGGATCTCAAGGGAATATTTAAAATAAACAAAATTCGAACCAAATGTATTTTCTTTCTTGCTTACTGTTTTTAAATTCTTTGAATGTAACACAACATGGTACTCTTTGCATATAATTGTTTACCAAACTAAACTACTCGATATGAATCAAATAAAAAAAATAGAAAAACATTATACCCAGGATCCATGTTGATGATATCGCATAACTCAATGTTTATTGCCCAATCTGGTCCGATAAGCATATCACTAGTAGCCCTCTCGGCACAGGCCGCTGCATTATTAGCCATTGTATGGGTGTAACTTAAGTCCGTAAGCCCCTACAATCCTGAAACCACAAACCACCCATCAATTCTTAATTCAAAACAAGATAATGATCAAATGAAATCAACCTCTGATCAGAAGATTATCAGGAAGAAAATTTCTGAAAATTAGTACCCAGGCTACCAACCGTTGACTCACCATATACCCCCACAAAATGATGGCAAATAATTAAAATTTTCAAAAGGAAACAAACATCATCTTGATCGTGGCAAAGAATGAAAACCCTCAAATATAATTCAGACAGTCAAATAATTAAAACTAATACTAAACACCCAAAAAAAAAAAAAACTAAACCAAAAACATGGAAATTCAAGCTCAGATGAAACAACTTGAAGGAAAAACAAAAAGTGGAGTACATAAAAACCCCAAGAAAAAAAAAACACTAAAACCAATAAATTGGCGCAAGAAAACTGTAAATGAAACATATCGACAGCAAAATTAAATTGCCCAGTTGATGAATCCATGAAATGAGAAGTGGGTAAATCCCAAATCAACGAATAGTTGAAGCAAACCATAAACCCCAGTTGTGGGAAAAGGATGAGAAAAAGGAGAATCTAAAATTGGAGATCATGGGTTAGATCTCGGGAAGCTTACCTGTCAGAGAATGAGAATCAGTGGATGAGAGATTACGGATTTGAGAGAATTTCGATGAGAAGAGAGTTGTTTTCTTCGTTGGAGGGGTTTTGTTCGGTGCTACTTTCTTTGCGTCAGACTTTGCTGTGTAGAAGAATCATCTTGGACTTTTTTTTATTTCCTTGTAATTTTTTCATTTTCCTAATTTTTCTTGCTTTCTTTTTTGCTTCTTATATTTGAGTTCATGAATAATAACAAGTATTGTTAATCTGTTATGACTTATGAGTAAAAACAATGCAATTTCCTATTATGACTAATAAATACCATATATTAACTATAATTGTGTATTTTCTTAAATTTAAGGAAATTCGTTTATCACGTCTTAGTTATGTGACCCATAAATTGTTATTAATACATAAACTACCTTCAGCTTATAAAAAAAAACATAAACTACCTTCAAATTCTTAGTTTTGTTGGGGGTAATTGTGTCTTATTTGAAGTTCTAGATGTTAGTTAAAGATAATGATTTTGTTGTTTCATGGAGCACCCTCGGTCCCTCCTGGCTTTTTTTGGGAGTGTTCGTTTCTCCTTTTCTCATTTCTTCTTTATTTTCGTGACCTAGCCCCCTTTTCTATTCTCCTCCTCTTTTTATTGGAAGATTGTGATGGCGTCTTCTTTCTTAACTCTAATGGTGGATTTTTTTTTGTCGTTTGGGCTTGGTCGAGCCTGACATTTCATCTTTGTCGGACTAGGTTGGGCTTGATAGACTTACCCAAGCCTTTTGAGCATTATATGCCCAACATTTTCCCCATGTCCTACGTAGGCGACCGAGTAGTGGGCGGGTAGCTAGGGAATATGAGCAGTCTTGTGCTTTAGTTGGGCACCCTACTCGTAGGTGGTCAGGTAGGGTGTGCAAAACGTTTGAGCTTCCTGACGTGCATTCTTTAGTTAAGTCCGTTGGTTTTCCGGTGGGTGTGTATAAGTTTATTGTTTTGACAATGTTGTACTTGTTCTATCTTATGATGTCATGGTGGTGTTGGGATGTCGTTGCCCGTTACTGGTTTTGATAATCCGGCTAATGGTGTCGCGGTGGTGTTTCCTTACTAGTATGTGTATCCATTTCAGTGTACCCTTTCTCGGTTATCGTGTTCGATATCTTTTCCTCAGTTGTACTGTAACCGAGAGGCATGGATGATTACTGACAAACTGGAGGTATTTTTTCCTTATGATCCCGATTACCGAAATAATTTCCCGCTATGTGTCCATGTATGCAGATTATGTTTTGTCGGGGCTTCAGGCTCCCCTCTCCTTTTATTTTGGAGGTTCTGAATTTGCACCATCTGGCTCCCTCGCATTTGATGCCCAATTTGTGAAGTGTGCTGGCTTGTTTCGAGAAACATTGTTCAATTGTCGAGGTTGCTTCCTCTTGTGAATTTCTTAGGTGTTTTACCGTATTTCCCATCAGGATAAGGTATGGTGGGTGTTTTTTCGTGTTTGATGTAGATATCTTATTTTCGGTTTAGGTGGCGCTAGCAAGGATTGACGTTATTGTCACCTGTTTGCTCGGTGTCCCCATAATTTTGGGATGCCCTATGTCTAGGGCTACGCTTTCTCGAGTGATAGTCCTCCTACTAATCTAAGCGTGGTTGCGGTGGTTACGTACTTGCTCACTATTGTCCCAGTTGATGCCAAATTTTTATACTGAAAGCCTTCATCAGAGGTTGGGCCTCTAAGGGTAGGTGCCCGCTTCTCGGTTCTCCCGGCGTATTGTATTCTTATGTCAATTGTCTAATCAGTTCTGCTTAAGCCTTCCTTGCGGGAGGTGAAGGGGGTAGTATTTTGGCTTTTGTGTCCAATTCCACTCTTGGGATAGTTACTTATGGTGTGCCCCTAACGTCCTCGCTTGCTCATAGATGCTCCTTACGCTTTGGTTCTGGTGCCTCCACTTCATGAGTTTGATAGCCATGTTTTTTGTTCGTGTCTTTTTTTTACTGATTTTGAGGGTTTTTAGGTGGACGACGTTTTTCTGAGGTTTTTCCTATGAAGGGAATTGCACTCCTTGGGTTACATCGATTTGTTTGTTCTGGGCTTTTCTTTGTAATGTGAAGGCTCTTACTTGTTTGGGGTGTTCTCTATGTGTTGTTGTTTCCAATAATGATATGTTGTTTCTCTTATTTTTTTCATGTTTTTTAGGTTGAATTTGTTGGTCTGTTGCTTTTCTTTTTTTGTACCCAGAAAGATGGCTCTTCAGCTGACCGCCCTTTCGTTTTGGGGGTGCTTACTTGATAGTTGGATTGGGGTCCTTGGTGATTTTTTGCCGAGAATTATTTTTCGAAAGTGAGCGTCTAACTCTCCCGAGATAGTTGGAGGTTGAGGGTGACATTTTTTTTTATATTTTGTTACCTTAACCGAGTATATCATTAGTTTCATGCGCGTGATTTTTCTTTTTATTTTATTTACGTCGATCTTGGTAGGACGTAGCATTAGTTGCTTGCGTTTGCTTATGCCTGGGCTATTTTACTTGGTCGATTCAGTCCGGACGTAGTATTACTTGCTTGTGTCCAATTGTTTTACTTCACGTCCGGGCATAGCATTAGTTGCTTGCGCCCATATGATTTTATTCTTGGTTGTGTGTAGCATTAGTTGCTCGCGCGCTACCAAATTTTCTAGGTCAATATTGATGTGGTCGAACGTAGCATTAGTTGCTTGTGTCATTTGGTCTTTGTTCATAATAACATGTAGTATTAGTTACTTGCGTACGACCGATTATGCTTGGTCGGAAGCGGTATTTTGTTTCTGGTTGTCCTTGCGGTCAGCTGTTGTCGGATGTGTTTGTTGTGCACAACATTTGAGTGCTACAACAATTTTTTTTCATCGATACAAGTTACACTTGTTTGTGTTTTACAAGTCTGCTAAAAAGGAGGTAAAAGGAAAAAAAAGATGAACTAGTAGTTATTGCGCTGACGTGGTCGAGTGTTATGGTAGTGGAGTTCGGGCATGATTTTTTCTCGTTTTGGTTTGGTAGAACAACTTGTATTGAGGTGCATGTGCCGCTCATCATTATGGAACGACTTCGGGTTGATCTGATGGGTTGGACGGCTCGCCTTGGCACATATGTGTCGCTCATCGTTATGGACTGACTTTGAGTTCTTGTCTTGTTGTCTCCTATCAAGGTTCTTTGGGTTTGGTGACTTTGGTCTTATCTTGTACTTTGTTGCCATGATCGAGGGAGTACTCTAGACGCTCTTAGCCCCCAGGCTGATTCCACAAGGTGAATGATCGGATTCTTCGAGTGTCTACCATCGTGGCTCCGATCGGCTCTTTCTAGAGTTGACATGGGTTGTGGTGTTTTGAAGCGTCAAGGGTCTAGTGGTGCTCGGGACCCCCTTTCCCTTCCAGTCTTTCTAAGATTGACTCGTCTTCTCGGTTTGCGTCGGGTTCACCAAATATTACTTCAAGAAGCACACCTGGTCCCTCTTGGCTCTCTTGTTGCTCTCTGGGAGTGCTCAGTTCTCCTTTTCTCATTATTTTTTTATAAGCAAGCGTACCAACCGAAACTCGAACCTGAGACCTCTGAAGGAGCAAACACCTTAAGCCAATTGCTCTGATGATAGTTGGTTCCTTTTCTCATTCCTTCCTTCTTCAGTGACCAGGCCCATTTTCTATTCCCTTCCTCCTCCCTTTATAGGGAGATTGTAATGACGTCTTCTTCCATAGCCCTGATGATGGGTTTCTCTTTACCATTTGGGCTTGGTTGAACCTGACATTTCTTCTTTGTCGGAATAGGTTGGGCTTGAAAGGCTTACCCAGGCCTTCTGAGCCTGGTATGCTTAATAGATTGGTGCACAAAAAAATCAGATTTGTCTCCTAAGTGGTCATTTCTTGATACCATATTTTTGCGGTAGCGAAGTACACATCGATAATTGCATTGAACACAATGAAGATCATTAACGAACAAACATAATATTTTTAAGATCATCAAAGGTGGTGACTGCAGATCTAGAGGTAAAAGTTGCGAAGAACACTCTTTAGATTTTTAATGAACGCGCAAAACGTTTTTAAGATCTTCAAAGGTTGTGAGTGTGGATGCGGAAGAAAGATTCATGAAGAACACTATGAAGATCCCGAAGAACATTTTGAAAATCTTTAACAAACGCGTAAGAACTTTAAAGATTTGTTGAGGGAGATTTTTTGATTTGGAGCTCGAAATGCGTGTGTCAATAAAAACATATGACAAATGCGTAGAATGCTCTGATGTTTATAGATCTTGAGATCTTCGAAGTACATGAAAAAACATCTTTTAAGATCTCTTATGAATGTGAAACATGTCTTGAATATCCAAAGAGCACACACATATTCTTCTTATGCTTTCAATATGATGTGATATTCTTGACCTCACCAGTTTAGTAACACGTTTTTTTGTCATTGTTCGATGGCTTTCGAAGGTCTACGTACACGATTTACTCAAACTTTTCTACAAAAGCAGAACACACGTTAAGAGAAGACCCATGCATCGCACGAGAATTTACCTCTAGTGTGAGAATGAGTGAATCCGGTTTAACTGAGAATAATTCACAAGTGTGTGAATGTGTGTAATTTTTATTTGTAACTCAACCCCTAAGGGGTATTTATCATGGTAGCTCCCTGATTCTGATTGGTGAAGATAATATAGGAACTACATACAAATATGGACATGTGTGATCTAGATGAGTTCTAAACCGCGGGTCAGATTGTATGTATCAAATTGGGCCAATAGGACTAATTTGGCATGCAGTCTTGCACTTGGCTAATTATATGTACAATTGGGTCACCAAAATGGACTCAATTATTTATGTATCATTAGTTGGTGTAGTCTTTGCACACTATCAACTTTTCATTGGCTTTTTTACTAAGACGGAGTTTCAAAACCACTGCAGATATTTACCTCTCGAATGAAACTGATCGCCAACAACCGGTCCACCTCCTCAACCATCGCATTTTGTTTTTCTTAGTTGAAAAACCTTTTCTTTTGCTTTTATCGGGTGGGCATTGGGAAATATTCTCAGGTGGTGATTGATGACATTTTAGTTTATGCCCAACATTTCGTCTATTTTCCAAGAATTTTTTTGTACCTTATCCTTGACTATTTTTTCTCTTCTTTTCACATTGTCCTACGTAACAAATTTTATATGCAACTTATCATGTCGTCATCTTTTTCCTATTTGCACAACTTTCAGTTCTTTGGCATGTTTAGGTCTTGCCTTTGTGGCTAATAGGCCCCTTTCAAGGTCTACATCTCCTTCTTTCTCTGTAAATTTCTCTATTTGAAAGCATCGTTAGGTCTCCACCTGGCTCGTACTTGTCCTCTTCCATGCATGGTCGATCATTTAAAAAGAAGATACTTGGTACTCATGACGATATTTATTTCGTTCAAGACCGGTCCTTCTATGATCATTTTGAAAGATGAGAATGATTTTGGCAATTATGAAGGGAGTCTTCACTTTAACTGCCATGACCTCCTTTCTTTCCGGCCACCGGAATATTAGCTACCCATACTCCTCTAATTCCTCATTTCCTTCATGCGTATCCTTTCTCTTGAGATTTTATATGGCCAAAGCAATCTCTGAACTACATCTCCGCTAAGCTTCTCATGCCAATCAACACTCTATGGACTCTGTGGACATGCTCGGAGAGCAAAAAAACAATGACAGGGTACTCATGAGGAAAAAAAAAACACCCTCCGCATTATCTTCGTTGAACCCAATGATCAGACCAGGTCTTCTTGGGGCCTTGAGCAGTCTGATGGATTTTTGTTTCACATCAGGTTCACCAGCTGTTTCTCCCCAATTCTCCATTCTAAATTTGAAGTTATTCCTTCCTTTCTTTTTTCTCTTAATATGACTTGCAAAACAAGGCTATCGGGAGTGAATGCCCCTCTGATGCCTAAGTAAAATTTTATTTAATAATTGTGGTATATTATTTGGAAATTGTGTGTACCTCTATTACTTCTCCTTGTAGTCCTATATTAATATTGTTATTTTTGGTCAATTGTTACTCATATGTCATTGCGGGCCCTTACGACTTGCTTAGTGACACATGACCCATTCTTTTAGAGCCTGCCCATTATCCCCCAAACACAAGATATTCGAGCTAAGAAAAATGATCACAATATTGATATGTTTAAATGAAATGATCCCAAAAATTAGAACACAACTTAGAGATAAACTTAGAAAAAAAAGTATAATTAAATAAATTAATATGTTTAAATACTTTGGAGGTCCCGATCTATTAGAAAGTCACAATGTAGGGCCATATACTGAAAATGGGATGTGGTAGTCCCCACACTCAAGGAAAATAAGTTATGTGGGTCCAACCGTTAAGTTAAACTAATGGTTTCGTTAGTTTTGGTGACGTGACATTTTTAATTTACAATAGTTGTTTATTATTTATCTACTAAATCCTAACTCGACATTTTAATATATTTTAAAATTAATTTAAAATTAAAAAGACACGTCTCACATAACATAACTTTACCATTTTCCCCTATTTACTTTTTAAAATGAAAGTCAAGTTTGATTACTATGCCCATCCACACTTGAGTCTTATCAAGTTCCCTTCACAATCTCACATGATAAACACAAAATTGAAAATTCAAAAAATACCGTCCAAGCACTAAACAAAGAAAAGTAAAGGTAGTTTAGACATTACTGGGTGGATGTAGTGGGAAAAGAATTAAGAAGTGAAATAATCGTTGGCCGTAAACGCGTTTTGTATCATTTGCCGACGTGGCCTATCAAGTTTTGTACTATTATTATATTGTTTTGATATGAACAATGTTTGTTAAAAGTCAACAAATATTTAGATGGAGCCCAAGACCAAAACCATGATGGTCCGGTCCAAGTAGATGTAGCCGGTTTTGGTAGGTCTAACACCAACACATCAATTAGACTTTATGGGCTTTCTTTGTTGCTGGGCTTTTCTCTACCTATTTTAATTAGTTTTTGCTAGCACTCTGATTAAGTATTTGACGCACCGTCAATGTAAACCTCTTTTACA
>JAYMTF010003022.1:0-16336 GCA_036897485.1 Pelargonium nanum | reverse complement strand
TGAAAATGGAAAACATGGGCACCTCTTGCCAACAAGCCACTGCCAAACTCGCCAGCACTCAATTGACACTCCTCGAAAACCACGCTATGGAAACCAACCGTGATTATACTCCAGCACGACATCGATAAATTAATGTCACTCGGAGTGGGGGGCTATTGATGCTATCGGAAAAATCAAGAAGTTTAAAAACAAATGAAAACTCGACACGTGGCGCCCAAGAGCCACATCACCAAACTCACAACTATGAAGCTAGACCTGAAGTCACGTGTCTAAGGTGCCATGCCGGCACAATACTCACCTCTGAAGCCGTCGGCGACATCCAACGTCGCTTTGCGGCACCCAAGTCTATTGTGCACACCCAACGCCAATGGTCACTTCCGAGACCGTCGGCGACATCCAGCGTCGCTTGGCAGTGCCCAAGTCCAATGTGCGTGCCCTACGCCAATGGTCACCTCTGAGACCGTCGACGACATCTAACGTCGCTTGACGGCGCCCAAGTCCATTGTGCGCGCCCAACGCCAATGGTCGCCTCTAAGACCGTCGGCGACATCCAACGTCGCTTGGCTGCGCCCAAGTCTATTGTGCACGCCCAATGCCAATGGTCACCTCCGAGACCGTCAGCGACATCCAGCGTCGCTTGGCGGTGCCCAAAGTCCATTGTTCGCGCCCAACACCAATGGTCGCCTCTGAGTCTTAACAAGATCTTGTATGGAGTTTGAGTCTTATAGAGGAATTCTCAATTTTTTCAGATTGAGTTTGATTGCAAAAATTGGATTTGATTTGGTCGGTCAAAAAGCCTTTGGAAGTCAGCAAAACTAGGCAATTTTGCCTAGTGTAATGGTTTCCTATTTCAATTTACAAATTGGATATCATTTTGGGAACCTCATGCGTTAAAATGAGATTCATTTTCAGCCATATAATGAGAGAAGAGTGAATAGTCAATTGTTAGAATTGAGGAGTTACTTATACACCAACATAAGTGTGTAACCCCCAATATGAAGGCACTCTAAGGTTCAAGTTTTGTTTACTGTTTTCTTCGTTGATTTTTTCGAAGAGATACATGAAGCTCTAGTAGACTCTATAGAGGCGATGCTCTTTTTTTGAAATTGCTCAAGTGATTAAGTTTTAATAAAACAAGTACTCTAAGAAGTAAACAATTATATCATCCATTAAGTCAAATTCGTTAGTGGTCTATGGTTTGGAAGAATTTTTTCATTCAGTTTTCATGTCTTTAATATTCTTCCAGCAATTGGCACATTAAAATGTGTTTATATTCTTTTCCAATGTTAGAGAATTTTCTTATATATGTTTTCAGTTCAAGTCTTGAGAGCACATTGGTTATTGTTTCATTCGCACTAGGTGCACTTATGCTTTCTTTGGAGGGTTTCTGGTATGAAATCGAGTAATGTACTCTGTGAACAACTTCTTGAAACTACTAGTAGAGCCTTTGGGGGAGTTTAATTGCTGATTCAGTCTCGGGTGCTCCCACCTAGTTTTGGCATGAATGCTCAACATTTCATGGCATTCTAAACTTGATTTTTGAGGTTCATATGGCATATAAAACCGTACAGATGATGTTCGTGGTCCCATTTTTCCCCGTACTTTTGTATTTTGGGTATTTTGAAATATTATTTTCTAGTTCTATTCTCATTATTTCCATCATGTCTTTTATCTCATCTCTCTAGTTGGATAGAGATCTTCTTCGTTTTGCCTATCTAGATTCTAGAGGTTTACCGTCAGCTAATTGTCTTGAGCACTTCTAGCGACCTCCATCTGTGTTATATTGCATGTGTCTTGAGCCAGAATCTTGTTGTCCCTTTGTTCCAGGTTCTCTTCCACCTCTTCCTGTTCCGGATCTCTTAGGAAAAGCGTTGCCTTTATGTTGGATGATGGCTAAAGTTGATCGGTCAAGCTATTCTTTTAAGGGGTGTTGGGTAAAATAGTTGTGTTTGCAATCTTACTGTGGTCAGGAGTCTTAGCTAGTTGGGGCAGAAACTAAGCCTTCTTTCATATTCCGGTTATCTTCTCTTAGTTGCTCATGTTGGGTTCATCAAGTGTTAGTCCATGATGAACACATGACCCTCGATCTCCTAGCTTGATCATGACCCCTCTTACGCCCAAGTTAGTGGGTATCCAATGATCATAATAGATTCTCTAGGTTGCTCACGTTGGGTATCTAATAATCGATACTCAATGTTTTTAGAAGTGCTTGGCTATTTGAGAGATCCCGTTTACGTGCGAAGAGCGTATCTAGTTTTTGATGTCTTTTTCAAAGACTCGAAATCTGTAATGATGTATAAATTGTTAGAGGATTTAATATGCTTTTATTTTCATTTATTTTTGGTGTTTCAGGAATCTCATGTAGTGTATGAGCAAAGTCCATAAAGCTAAGCTTGTGGTTTGAGACTTAAATATTGAAGGTACATTTTTGTCTGAGAAACAAGAAAAATATGTTTTGAGAAAACTTGAAAATTGCTACAAGGGACGAACATGAACATAATTGTGCTCCACAAAATTCCTTCAAACATGAACATAATTGCTACAAGAGAGTGTGGTTTGTAGTAGGGTATTTGGCAATCATTAGCTAGGGTTTAGGCCGTGTGGGTAGCTGTTGCATGCTATAGTGTCATTTGGGTATTCTAGGGAGGTAGGATAGGTAATCATTGTGGAGTGTTTCATCTCATTAAAAGATTGTCATCCATTAGTGGAAGGTCCTATCAACTTATTGTTTTACTATAGTGGAAGCAAGTAAGAAAGGAAGAGAGAGGCTGAAAGGGTTATTAGTGTTGGTTGTGGGTAGAAAAGTTAGGGCTTCTGGGTTGTGAGAAGTGGTAAGGAAGGAGAGTAAGGACAATGAAGGGGAGAAAGCTTGGTTTTCATGGGTTCTTTTGTAGCTAGAAAGGGATGGGAGCTTGCATGTCCCCGTCCGATTGTGAGTTGTAATTCCACCAATCTTCAATGTTCCTTGATAGCTATCTTGGTGGACAAAAGGAATTTTTTTCTTTTCTTAAACCAGATGTTTCATGGACTTTGGAATCTGTCAGGTCCTTTTGAGGTCCAAAGCATTGAGGAGAGAAAATATCTCCTTATCTTTTCTGATCCGAGTGATGCTGCTGTGGTTTTGGAGGGGGGGCCATGGAATATTGCTGGAGCACTTTTGGTGGTGGGGACGCTGAACCTGTTTGCTTCGCCAAGAAACATTGGAGCTCCCATATCCCCTATCTGGATTCAGTTGCATGGGATCCCATTTGCCTATGCACATCCGGATTTTGCTGATTTCATAGGGAGATTTTTTGGGCCAATGCTGGAGGTTGACAGAAGACAGGATTGGGAAGGAAGGTGGTCCTTTCAAAGAGTTAGGGTTTAGCTCAATTTTCAGGAGCCCCTTATTCCTTGTTGCTATTTGAAGATGGATCAGGGAGGAAGAACGTGGATTCAGTTCAGGTATGAAAGGATTTTCAAAGTTTGTGTTAAATGTGGTCTTGTGGGTCATTCTGCATATGCATGCAAGATCCCTATCACTGTGGCTGAAGCAAGAATTGCTAGAAGAATGAGCCTCCTGCTTTCTGGTGAGGAGCATCCTAGGGTTATCTTTGAACCCTTTGTTAGGATGCTCTCGCTGGAACTGAGGGCGTTTCCTAATTCAAAGAAGTATAGGAACTCGGTCATTGATGTAGGTCAAGGTCAAGGGAGGTCATTTCATGCCTAAATGCCTCCGCTGGAGGCAGATGGCTCTTTTGTGATGTCTGGGTTTGGTCAGGAGGAGGACGTGCATGGAGTTAATGGAGGGTTGGCCAATGGAGTGGGAGATTGGGGTGATGGTAAAGGAACGATGTCGTTTTCTGCCCATTTTGACGGATGTGGCATTAATGAAGTTCTATTTATCTCTGGAGGTCTTAATGATCCAGCTTTAAATGGTTTGGTGGGATCGCTCATAGTTAATAAACATGAGATGGGAAGAAATGGTCATGTAAGTGGGAGTTGGTTGAGGAGGGCAGCTTCTGATGATCTGGAAGAGGAGGGAGAGGCGAGGGTGGCGCGTGATCTTCAATTGTGCAAGAGACTTCGAGAGGTGGAGGCTGGCGAAGATGGCAGAGAATTCAGGGAGCCTCCACTTGGCTTCCATGCACTTAACTTGTTGGGACAAGTGGCGGAGAGGCAGCAATGGCGTGAGAATTTCAACTAGGAGATAGGTGAGAGCAGTTGACGTCAGCAAAGCAAAAGGGTCTCTTTGGAAGAATTCATGGAAATGGATTAGGTGGAAAAGCAAGTTTTTCTTGTCAGGTCGGAGAAGCAGTGTGGAGATGGTTTGGATAGGGAGCCGAGTGGATCGACCCAGTTAATTTCGAGTATGTATGGGTCCAATCTAGGTTGGGTTTTTGGATCAGATCTCGGGCTTTCGTGTCATTTTGGTAATCCAGAACCAGGTTTCGGGTCGGGGCAGGGTAACTCTTCTACATCTAATGGGTCGGATCCCATTGAGGATATGGTGATCTCAAGTGAAGGAACTGAGGTTGGGTTTGGTGAGGGGAGTCATTATGAGGGAGAGGAAAGTCAACATACAAGACTTAATGCTCAAATCTCTGAAGATCACAATGGACTTCTCTCTTTGGCTATGGCTCAGCAAGGAAAACTTCGTCTTCAAATTCAAGTGATTCGGTGGATTCTGATTATGTTAAGTTTTTGGGAATTGGTAACAGGAAGGGGAAGGCGCCAATCATAGAGGTGTCTTCTGAAGCTAATACTTCTTCTCAAGATTCAGAGGGCTGTGTGGGTTTTGGGCACGCTCTGAATTCTTCTCCGACTGTGGAAGGTTCCTCCCGTTTTCCATACGGGGGTAGTGGCAAGCCGGTTCCGCTAGGACCGTGGGCGAGGAACAAAGGGGAGTTTGAGGAGAGTGATTCAGTTCAATTTGTGGGAGAGGAGCTAAGGGTTCAAGTGATTCAAGAGGATGCTCGCAAGGAGGGAGAGGAAAAAAGGGTTGTGTTTCTGGAAGTGATCAGGGAGGCTGAGAAGATGACTAGGGTGGTGGCAGGACCAAGACCAATGCAGAGGTTGGAGCATAACAAGGATAGGATGAGGGAAAGAACTGAAGAACAATGAGCATAATTCAATAAATACCTTCAGAGGGAGATTCAGTGCGAGGTTATCAAGAAGGTGGCGTGGAGTTCTAAGTCTACATCATCCTTCCCATTTTGGGTGGAGAAGTTGGCCTGAAGATGTTATCTTGGGGGGAGGAAGGAAGAGAGCTGCCTCAGAGCCAATCTTCCCTACTGTTGTTAAGAAAAAGAGAGGGGAGGAAGAGGAGAATTTTGCAGAGCAGGAGTCTGAGGTACATCTTTGCACTTATGACTTATCTATTGAACATGATTTTATGAAATATGGTAGTGCTGAGGAAGTGGCTGGCATAAAAACGAAATTGTTAGTTAACAGTTTGGAGTTTATTGACTCTATAACGAGCTTCTTTATTTCCAATGCTGACGGTTCTGGGGTGGCTGGCCCTTCACAGCCCCCCAAGACATCATGATAATCCTAAGTTGGAACTGTAGAGAGTTGGGTCTCCCTCTACATGTTCATCATCTAAAAGACATGATTAGGAAATATAATCTTAATGTTGTCTTTTTATGTGAAACTAAAATGGAGGTGGTTGAAGTAGATATTAAATTGAGTAGAGTGGGTTTTGTGGCATCCTGGGGTAAGGATAGTAGATGATCAAAGGGAGGAGTTTGGTTTGGATATAGGACTAACTTAATCATAGAAGAAGTTGACAAATCTGATAATTTAGTCCTATCTAAAATAATCAATAGTTCAGGAGAGGAGTGATTATTGAGGAGTGTTTATGGGAGTCCTTATGTCTACAAGAAGAAGGAAATCTGGTCCCAAATCTCAAATATGATGGGCAATTATAAGGGGCCTATGTGTCTTTTGGGAGATTTTAACCAAGTGTTAAGGAGAGGGGATAAAACAGGGAGGAATGATCTATTAATGCCTGGGTGGAGAGTTTGAAGGACTTCCTGGCTAGTCTGGAGTTATTGGAAATAAGGAGGATGGGACCAAAATTCTCTTGCTTTAACAAAAGAGCAGAAGATGGTGGGGTTTTTGAGGTATTGGATAGGGGCTTTGCTAATGTTGAATGGCTCAATCTATTTCCAGTAGTGCAATTGCTATCAGGTCCTAACCTATTTTTGAAGAAGAAATTCCTTATGCAGGAGCTGAGGAAACAAAGAGAGATAGAAGAGGTAGGAGTCACCCCTCAGGAAGTAGATGAATTTTTAAGGCTTCAAAATGAGTTAGAAGAGATTCTGGATAGATAGGAGGAAATGTGGAGACAACGTTCTAGGGTGAAATTTTTGTGTCAAGGGGATAGAAAAACGAGATTTTTCCATTGGGTCGCCTCTAAAAAGAGTGCCAGAGTCAAAATCAGGGTCATCGAAAGTGAGGAAGAAGGTTGGGTTTATAGTGATCAAAACATTCATGATGTTATAGTAAACCATTTTAAGTCCATGTTTGAAACCCATCAGGAGGAGTCCCAGGGAAGGGAGAATATAATTTTAGAACATTTGTGAGAGAATTCATACAAAACTTTATGATGATGAAATTGCGTTGTTGAATGAGAGTTTCCAAGTACTGGAAATCAAAAGGGCAGTTTTTGAGATGAGAAATTACAAAACTCCAAGGCCAGATGGGTTTCCTACTTTGTTCTTCCCAAAGTATTAGGAAATCGTTGGAGAATCTGTATCTAGGGCAGCATTGGTTGTTCTGAATGGTAATGAAATCCCAAAATCTGTAAACAGAACAACTATTTTTCTGATCCCAAAAGTTAAACATCCTAATACCCCTAAGTATTATAGGTCTATTAGCTTGTGCAATGTTTTGTATAAAATTATTGCTAAAGTTCTGGTGGTAGTCTAAAAAGGTCATGGGTAGTTTAATCTAGCCCTACCAAAATGGTTTTGTTCCTAGGAGAAGGATTCAGGATAATATAATTGTGGCCAATGAGGTTCTCCATTCAATTAGAAGAGCAACAAAAGGGAGGACCTTTAAGGCAGGTCATAATATGGATGTTAGCAAAGCTTATGATAGGATTAGATGAGACTATTTGTTTAAAATTATGGAAGCACGAAGATTCCCAGGATATTGGATAAGTCTGATTAGAGAGTGTGTCTCCACAGTTTCATATAACATTTTTATTAATGGGAAGTTGTCTGATAGTTTTATCCCTAAACAAGGACTTCGACAAGGAGATCCTCTTTCCCCCTATCTTTTTTTTCTCTATGTTGAGGGACTATTTAGAAGTTTGGAGGATGATATGGAAGAGGGTAGTATTCGGGATCCAGGTTGTTAGAGGAGGGTGCAAGGTGAATCATCTCCTCTTTGCAGATGATTTAATCCTATTTTTAAACCCTTATTGGAGTCAGTTACAAAACTCAGGGAGAGGTTAAAAGGGTATGAACTAGCATCAGGCAGGTGTATCAATTTGGGAAAATCTGAATGTTTCTTCAGTCCTAATATCCCCAGAAGATTTGTGAGGATTTTCAAGGAATTCTTCCAATGCCACTCTCCTTGAGACCTCGGAAGTACTTGGGCATACCTTGGTTAGGTTCAGTGACTAGAAAGGAGATGTTTCAATATTCGAAGAAAAGAATTGAAGGAGCTTTAGCTTCATGGAAAATGAACCTCCTTTCACAGGCAGGAAGGTTGGTTTTAATTAAATCAACCTTAAATGCCCTCCCAATGTATTTTATGAACGTATATAAACTGGCTGGGTACTTTTGCTCTTGGTTGTCAGGATTCATTGCAAGATTTTGCTGGGGGTAAGAATCCTAATAAGAGAACAATCCATTGGGTGTCAAAGAAGTGTTAAGTAAACCAAAAGGGATAGGGGGTATAGGACTCAAGGACATAGGTTCCTTTAATCTTAATCTTCTAGCTAGCCGATTCTGGAGGATAGCGAGATCTTCTCATAGTTTGGTTCACAAGGTCGTAGTAAGTAAATACTGTAGGGAAGAGAATATTTGGAGAACTAAACAAAAACAGGATCAATCTTGGGTGTGGAGGAGTTTATGTGCAGATAGAGACCTCTTAAAAAACCAATATGAAATGGAAAGTGGGAAATGGGAAAAAAATTAAAATCTTTGAGGATACATGGGCAGGAGAGGATAAGTTGGGATGGGATGAGAGTAGAGGCTTGAGAAGGGAGGCTAAAGTGGAATGCTTATTAGATGCCAATGTAAGGAGGTGGGATGAGAACAAAGTAAGGACCAAGTTTAGTAGGGAGGAAGCTGATTGAATTTTGAGTGTCAAATTGCCCCAATGGAGTTCCTGTGCAAATTGCCCCCAGTTTAGTAGGGAGGAAACTGATTGAATGTTGAATTTTGGTTGGGGTCTAAGTCAGGGGAGTTCACAGTGAAGTCTGGGTATGCTTACATTTTAAGTCAGGGGCCATCTCAACAATCAGTGAGAGGGGGAGCGTTTAACATGGAAACGCATGTGGCATGCTCCAGTTCCTGAGAAACTTAAAGTATTTGCATGGAAATGTATTAATGAAGCACTTCCAACTTTGGGGAACTTTAGAAAAAATAATTTGAGTGATCAAGGTATGTGTTCTTTGTCCAGTAGGGAGGAAGAGGATGTGAACCATATTCTCTTTAGATGTGAAGATAGAGAGAGGGTCTGGTATGCTTCTAATATGTCGATTAGGTGCAATGGGAATACAACTTTTGAAAGGCTGCTAGCAGATTGTTTACCAACTAAGGATTTTATGACAGAGGAGGCTTGGTGGCCAATGATGATCTTACTAGTATTTGCTTTCCAGATATGGAAGACTAGGAACATGTTTGTTTTTTATGGAAGGAAGAAAAACTGGGTTAGTATTGTGGAAACAGCTAAGGGAGGCCTTGAGAGTTATGGGAAAGCTTTGTCTAAAAGAGTCAAAGAAAATGTTGTCCATGGGTAGACTCAGAAGAGGGAGAAGATAGATAGCATGGAAAGACTAGAACTAAGAGGGAATCAGGTAGCCTTTGTGTGTGATGGATCTTTTTATAATAACAAGGGAGGGTTGGGGTGGGAAATGATAACAGTTGATGGAAAAGTGGTTGCTCGAATGTGCAGTACAACTGATGTGTTATCTCCGTACCATGCAGAACTAAACGTTGCGATTTCAATTCTTTCCTTTGCTCGTCATTGTAATATGCAACAGGTGGTCATCTTATGCGATTCTTTTAGCTTGTGCAAGGATATGTCTCAACTGCTTTTTAAAGATCGGGAAGCATGGGTCAGTGGGGAAGACATTAGGAGGCTAGCCAATGAGTTTATGGGTGTTTTTTTGTAACTGGGCAACCAGACGGCCTGTGTCTGGGCCTCCTAATTTAGCTAAGTTAGGACTTATCGATTTTTGTAAAGGTTAGACTTCCTTCTTTTGAATATATATATATATATCGGTTTATCTATAAAAAAAATATTGTGTTTGAACGGTATTTGTTAGATGAAGCACGTGATGATCTCAACCCTGCTCTAGATAGGACATTTTAGTAGGATGACTCTTACAATTCTCATTGGGCATCTTGAAAAAGTTAAGAAGGTTGTTGAAACCATCTCTAACTTGGTAATGTCAAAAGAAGTCATAGCCCGCGATTTGTTCTATTGTACTCTCGTGGACCGAGCGTTAGAATGATACCATTAGTTGATTCTAGAGAGTATACAAATGCGGTTAATATAGGTTCATCTTTTTCTAGACAAGTTCTCCTGCTGAGAATGAAAGAAACAAAAGTAGCGGGATATCACATATTTCAACGGAGAATCTCTTTATGAAGCATGAAAGAGGTTCAAGAGATTATTGGACTAAGGCCTTAACCATGAGATGAAAAAAAGGATCAGATTGAATCCTTCTATGTCGGTTTGTGTTCTAATTTACGGGAATGCATATGCAGGAGGTTCATTGTTTCGTTTGGAACATGTAAGGGCTAAAAAAAATACTCCTCACAGGTTGATATTCAGACTCATAAAGCCTTATACTGTTTGTGATATGTGCACTTGTCTTATCAAACAAATGCATTTAGTTATTAAAATTTTAATTTATGTTGTACATTTATATATTTGTTATATAATATAATATAATATGAATTGCAAGATGGATATTTAACATTTTAATTTTTTACATTTTATTTCTAATTGTTTTTTGACGATTTAAATTTTTTGAGGTAAAACTCAAGGAAGATTGACTAAATTTAGTTCCCACAAAAATAAAGAAGTGGTCAAAGATGTTGAGAGTACATGTTATTATATATGGAGAGGGTATTAGCATTTGGGAAACGTTTGTTTCATATGTCATTAGTGCATGTGTGATACATGTGCAACGCGCGCCAATGAAAACTTGTAACCAAATCAATTAAAACTTGTATTTGACATATATTAAATGTAAACACGCGCACCAATGAAATATTGTTTGTATAAAATGCAAATAAATCGAATTGAATGTTACTGATGGGATGAGTCACGGACTAAGTCGCTCTCCTTAAGACGTTTATGGCACTACCAGAAAAATTTGCATGGCAGACTAGCAACCCCGAGCTGGTATAGAGAATAAAGGAGAACAACTGAGAGAAAATCTAGGTTCAGTTGTAAACGTTTTGGTAAGTTTCAAAATTCAAAAATGAGTTTTGTGAAGCAAAAAAATATTACTCAAATAAACCCACACCCACGCACTTGCACCGCACCGACCCGACCCGCCCGGTCGGTCAGATGGACAGACCGCGCGTGTTGGGCCGAAGCCAGCATGCCCTCTCTCCTCTACAAAAGTGGGTAGCCCCAAGGGCCACACCCAATCACAAAGCCAGTACAATATAAACTAAGAGAAAGTCTCATACTTGCTCGATGTGGGACAATCTCCAAAGCCAACAAAATCAATTTCTTAAAAATTCACACAAGTTCCAATAATCCCCCACCTGAATTTATAAAAATATTTTTATCATTGAGCAGCTTAAATGAAAAATAAGACTGAACATAAGCAAAAGTGTCTTCCGACTTGAACCTTTGCGTAGTGAATACGATTCCGATTAACAAGAGTGACTTGTAGTCTTGAACTCTATCTCAGACAACGTACCACGCTCAACCTTTTCTTAGTGTAGTTTCACAATAGCCCGTGCGTTAATGGCCATGCACGTCTGTCCCAGTATAGTGAATGCTCTAGAAATTTTTGCCTCATAAATTTCATAGGAAGCGGCCCCACTTCCACATTCACATAGGTGAGTCTATCAAGAGTACTCCTGTAGATTGGTACTCCACTTCAATTGGAGTATAGATCTCATTAAGAGTATTTACTAACTCAACCTTAAAATCACTTCGGTAATACATTCTCTAGATATTATTTTAGCATGTTCGATACCCATATTACATCATAACTTGTTATTACCCATTAAACTTATTTTTTGGGATCTCCAGTCTATAAGTCGGGTTACCATCATGAGTGATTCATCAATCCATAGGCATAAGTCTCATACCCTTCGAGGTTGCATGAACTTTCTCCCTAGCTAGTTCTTTTGTCAAGGATCAGCTAAGTTCTCATGGGTGCGTTTGTGATCTACTCTTACAGCTCCTGTAGAGAGGAACTTTCTGACAGTATTGTGCTTACGATGTATTTGTCGTCTCTTACCATTGTAATAACGGTTCTGAACTTTTGCAATAGTCGCGGTACTATTGTAATGGATCAACACAACATGATGTGGTTTTTCCTATAAGGGAATCTCGGCTAACAAACTCTCAACCAACTTGCTTCTTCGTTTGCCGTAGCAAGTGCTATCATTTTTTATTCCATAGTTGATTGAGCTAAAATGGTCTGTTTCTTCGACTTCCAAAAAACTGCTCCATTTGCAATGTTAAAGATATAGCCTCTAGTGGCTTTGGAGTCGTTTGATAACGTGTTCCAATCAGCATCACTTTATCTTTCAAGGAGAATTGGAAACTTCTGATAATTTAACCCTAGATTTATCGTGCGTTTAATATATCTTATAACACGATCTATAGCATTCCAATGTTCATTACTAGGTCTACTGGTAAATCGGCACAAAAATTCCACAACATATGCAATGTCGGGTCTAGTACAATCAGTGGCATACCGAAGGTTGCCAATGATGCTCGCGTATTCCGATTATATGACACTGTAACCAGTGTTCTTAAATAGCTTGACACTCGGATCATATATGGTGTGCATGCAGGTTTACAGTTAAAGTAATTATATTTCTGTAAGATCTTCTCAATGTAATGAGATTGATACAAAGAAATTCTTTTTTTTGACCTAGTAATGCGAATGCCTGGGATTATACTCACCTCTCCTAAATCCTTCATATCGAAGTTCTCGCATAGCATGGTCTTCACATCATTCAAAACGTGAATATTTGATCCAAAAATCAACAAGTCATCCACATATAAACATATAATAGTGCAAATGTCATAATTAGACTTATAATAAATACGTTTGTCACTTTTGTTTACTCTAAAGCCGTGTAAGATGACTAAGTTGTCGAATTTCTCATGTCATTGTTTAGGAGCTTGTTTCAAACCATATAATGATTTATCTAACTTACACACTTTGTGTTCTAGGTCGGGAATAACAAACCCTTCAAGTAGTTCAATGTAGATTTCTTCTTCTAGGTCACCATTCAAGAAGATCATTTTTACATTCATTTGGTGCACTACTAGATCGTGTAAGGAAGCTAGAGCTATAAGCACTCAAATAGATGTAATTCTAGTAACCGGAGAATATGTATAAAAGAAATCTATATTTTCCCGATGTCTAAAACCTTTGGCTACCAATCGAGCTTTATATTTTTCTATGGTGTCATAGGGTCTAAGTTTCTTCTATAGGATTCACTTACATCCCAAAGTCTTACAGCCGGGTGGAAGATCCACCAAGTGCTAGGTTCAGTTTGACTTAAATGATTCCATCTCATCATTAAATACTTCTTGCCACATATCGGCATCTAGGGACAATAGGGCATCTTGAAGATTAGAGGGATCCTCCTCTAAGGTTTAAGCTTAGAAATCATGACTGAATTCTTTAGCTACTCGAGCCCCTTTACTCCTTCTCGGTTCAGTGTCTAAATCACCTTGATCAATGGTCTCACTGATCTGAGGTGTAACACTAGAAGATGTACCCCCACTATTTCCCGCCTTAAATGAGAATATGTCTTCAAGGAAGTCAATATCATTTTATTCTATTATCACTCGAGCTTTAATATCAAGAACCTATAGGCTTTATTGTTCTTGGCATAACCTATAAATACACATCCATAGGCTCTACTAGCTAGCTTGACTCTCTTAGGATCGGGGATTCTAACAAAGTCAAGACAATCCCATGTCTTAAGATAAGATAGATTGGAAGATGTACCTTTCAATATCTCATAAGGGGAAACCTTACTAGATGTCTTCGGAATTCTATTAAGTACATAACATACAGTCAATAAAATTTCTCACCACCAATGAGGAGCAGCACCAACATTCAAATATATGGCAACAACCAATTCAGTCAAGGTTCTATTTTTGCGTTCAGCTTTACCATTCATTTCAGTTGAATAAGGTGCAGTTCTTTCATGTAATATACCACGTGAATCATAGAATTCAACAAAAGGAGTAGAATCATATTCAGTACCTCTATCACTACGAAGTTGTTTAAACTTTTTATTAAATTGATTTTCAACTTCAACAACAAACACTTTAAACCTGTCAAAAGCATCACTCTTATGTTTCATAAGATATATATATGTAAAATGAGAGCAATCATCAATAAAAGCGATAGAGTAACGATGTCCATTCCTTGTCAAAGTACCATCCAATTCACATATATCCGAATGAATTAAATCAAAGGGTTCAGAATCACGAACAACATATTTATGTTGCATTTTAGTTATTTTTGCTTGACTACAAAAATCGCATTTCACAAAATCATCAACAGAAACTTTTGGAATTAAACCTAAATTACACATGTTATGAATTAAGCGTTTATTAACATGATAAAGTCTAACATGCCAAACATTCACAGAACACAACATATAAGCAAAAGAATTCACTTTATTGGCATTCACAATATCCACATCAACATTAAGTTTAATCATGTCATCTATTGCATATCTTTTCCCTACAAATACTCCATTATTAGTTAACGTAAATAAATTTGCACCTAAAGTTTAGAAGAAACCTGCTTTGTTGAGAAGATAACCCGAAACCAAATTCTTCTTTATGTCGGGTGTGTGCAGCACGTCATTCAGGGTAAAGACACGTTCGTAGGTAAATTTCAGCTCCACGTTCCCAAAACCGGCAACTTCGATTGCATGGTTATCAACCATTAGGACTTTCATGTCTCCATTTGCAGTATTGTATGTTTAAAACATACTTCCGTCATAGCTGACATGGCGAGAAGCGTCGATGTCAACCCACCACCCATCAACCAATCCACCAACATGGTTGATCTCTGAAATCATCGCTACAAGCGGTGATTCCTCTGTCAGGTTCACACTGGCGTTGGCAGTTCTTAAAGACTTGTTCCGGCAATTGCGTGCCATATGACCCGACTTTCTACAATTGTAACATAACATAAAGCCGAATCACCTTTGGGTGCAGGGTTGTTGCATAGTGTTTGGCAATGGCCTAGTTTGGTTCCTAGGCTGGTTTCATTTGCCACGAACAGAGAGATTGCGGTTCTGGGTTTGTTTGTGGTTCATTTTGAAGCTGTTCGGATTTGGTTTCAGCACAACATTGGACCTCCGGTTGTTTGCAGACACCACAAACACTTCCGCCGATAAATATTTTATAACGACACTAATAATGTTTGTAACTACTATATTTTCATATCAAAACATGGGCCAATAAGAATTTGTAACCAAATCAATTGTAGTTTGTAACTAAGCTGCACATGTACCACACATGAAACAAAAACACATGCGCCAATCTCCTTCCTTAACATTTTTCCACTATAATGTTGTGCTTTTAGTTGAGTTTGTCTTCTAATATGGTATTAGAGTCCGGTTGGCTTGAAGTTCACAAATTCGAATCATGAGCACTCCCGAAATCGTATAATTAGTATCTTATATTATTATCAAATATATCGATTATCTCTTTACGAATTTCTTCTCACATTTATCCGAGTTTTCTATATTTCTCTTATCCTATTTTTCTAGCCACAATGGCTCTCTACTATTAATATTTAGTCATATTTCTTTTCAATCCACCCGCAAAGATATAATGAGAATAGACTATCTATCTTCACTTATCGGTATATTGCATTTTTTATGTATCTCTCATCGGTACACCTGTAAAGACAAGACAGTTAAGTAGCGTGTTGAAATATAATATTAAAAATTAACTTTTAGTCAAGCTAGTCTTCTAACAAGCATTTCATGTTCTTGGACCACCAGTAGGACTAATCAATATTGTCTTTTTTGATAAAATACTTATATGCTAAAACAAGTCCAAAAACCCAGGAATAAACATGTTCTCAACCTTAATTAAAACACGTAAACCATCAGTTGTTTAAAGAACACTTGTAATTGTTGACCTTCTGATGTAGGAATAGCTGCAGAAGTCGGAAATGTTGTCAGAATCATGCAAAATTTGATTGTCTGAAGGAAATCGACGTTTTGAGCAAGACACACAGCAACCCGAGGTTGAAATTTTAGCTATCCGAAATTTGAGTGTTTGTTGTGTGGTCTTGAAATTTGATTCATCCGAGGTTGTTTAGGCTTTCAAATTAGCGTTTCAAATATCTATTTCAATTTTATTTATTTTTATATGGTCTTTAAGTTGGTTTCTAACAAAACTGTAATGCCATAAAGACACAACTCTTCATAATTTGTAAGAATTATTCAGATAATTGCTTCTTTATATTTTTGATGCGTCACTTTCACCGTTTACTACCTACGGGTCGTCCACGTTTGGAAAAACAAGGTAGACTACTCCACATGAAGGCCAAATATATATATAAAACCTATCTTCATCATGCATGAGGGTCATGTACTCCGAAAATTCTCCGTCCATCATGCATGGAACTTAATTACCATTCAACACCATAATTAATGTTCTTCATAACCTTCCAAACAAACTACACCCACTTCTTCATCACACCCATATATCAAAGCTCTGTGTCATAATCTCTATCACTGTTATAGTGCTAATGGGCAGTGCAGTTAATTTCAGCGTAACTTTCCAGAAACCACCAAATTTTCCAAGTGATGGAGCTGATCAAAACCCAAGAAATATATGATATAAATCTATAAAGGGTTAAAGGCCCAAATGGTACCCAAACTTTGGGCTGGAACTCAATTTAATACCCAAACTTTAATTGTAC
>JAYMTF010003021.1:0-16338 GCA_036897485.1 Pelargonium nanum | reverse complement strand
AGGATATGAAGAGTCTCTCAATGAGAGGGATAGAAATGATAAACTTGGTGAGGTGGCAACACCTAATGAATTCTCACCAACTTTAACATACGTAGTATGGATTTGATTCTTAACTCATTTTTTTATTTATAAAATATTTGTTGCAAATTATACTATGCTTGCCAACTAAAGACACGAGGATGCTCTATTAGTACTTTTTTAGTCTAATCGTTTTTTGTCCTCACCATATTTCTCATTAAATATTAGCAAATAAATAACATCACTTGGAAAATGAAGGCAAGTACAATTGATAAGAAATTATACTATATGTCACTCATGTATTCGTTAAAGTTGGCTGGAAATCAAGTTTGATAATATAATATTACTTATTTTGAAGGGTATTTATATTTTGATTTAGACATAATATATAATTGTGCATAAGATTTTTTCACGACGTTCACATAAAATCTCTTATAACTTTATGTTATTTCGACATTTTTGTGTTTACGCGAAGAAGCGATGTAATAGTAATATCACATAGCTTGAATTAACTTAAAATACATACTGGCATAGAATTGGAGGAAAAGTATGCTACATATGAATCCGGGTTTGCTTAGCTAAGCCTTGCAGGCTTCCCACCAAAACTAAAGACAACACATTTATTCCACTATATTATATTGCTCAATTTACATCGACCCCCTTTGTTTTCTCAATATTATCCTTCACGCCCATGATTTTTACTATTTATTTTCAGCACTCCTCTTTTGCATGGGTTGACTTTCCAAAATTTTGTTGACATCTGCACATGTCCTATAAATTAAAGAAAGAAGAGCGTATTGTCACGTCCCGAAAGAATGAGTCACCCTTAAGCGCTTAATGGGTGGTATTCGTCATACAATATGCTTTTATACTCGTGAACCAAATATTGATCGGTGCTCTACAGTGATACAAGTATAACCTCTTTTGTCA
The DNA here is from genome assembly GCA_036897485.1 of Pelargonium nanum. NCBI lineage: Eukaryota > Viridiplantae > Streptophyta > Magnoliopsida > Geraniales > Geraniaceae > Pelargonium > Pelargonium nanum. The sequence continues at coordinate 15,390 of JAYMTF010003021.1, read as the reverse complement.
AATTATGTGCTTTATATATAAAGCTTAACGCCTATGGAAAAGACGGACCCTTCTATCCGAATGCAGTAAAGTTGGGGTGCCGCACATGGTCGACTCTTTCGTTCAGTAATAGTAAGCTTTATACATGAGCCAAATTATTTTTTGCTTAAGTTAAACCAAACTAATAAGTTCATGACACCACATTAAATTTGAAGTATACCATTTTTAATAAATTTGTTAGAGCAGAATGACCCGTTAGATCCATGATTTTCGATGATGTATCATCTCCTCATTTTTCGTAATTTAAACGGAAAGAAACAAATGAAACATTTTATAACCTTAAAGGAAAACACGGCAATAAATGTAATTTCTGAAAAGTGATGGGTATCGAAATAAAAACCCACCTGTACACTCTTTTCTTTTTGCAGCGGCAATTCATATGAGAGAGAGAGAGAGAGTAGCGAGATAAGCGTGGTTCAGACACCATTTGAGAGAGCTATATCGAAGCTCGTAATCGTCATCTTGTAAGATTTTCATTTTCGCTCTCCTCTTTTATAGAAAATACCCTATTTGGTTCCCCCCTTTTTCAATTTTTTTATTGGGTGAATCGGGAAATTGAATTTCACGAAGCAGCGAATATGGATTTCGTCGAGTAATTAGGTTTTCTGGATTGTGCTTCACAGATACCCGATTTCTGGTTCGCCTATTTTCCATCCGGTAATTGATTCCTCAACCTTCTGTACTACATACACTCTTTAGATTGTTCCATTCTGTACAGTATCGCTTGGAATCTGTTTGGTTTTTGTTTTGTTTTCTATTAGTTTAGTTTGTCATGTAAAGAACACAGAGAGCCCAATGTATTTGAACTTGTGAATTGTCATGAATTGGTTATGTTATTCTTATGAATATTGAGTATTGACTTGTGGGTTTTGCTAAATTTGATTTCTTGGTATGGTCTTTTTTTTTTTGGGGTGAAGAGTTATAGAGGATGTTGTCAAGAGTGGAATCTGGGAAGAAGGGTCGAGGGGATTCGAATAGTGGCAAGTTGTTAAATGAGATAGAGGCTATAAGTAAAGCCCTTTATTTGGACAAGAACTCTTCCAAGAATTTGGTTTCTTCAGCCACTGGTCGGTCCAAGTCACTGGTGAAACCCCGGTTGCCTGATCCCAAATTGAAGCCGAGATCTGGATTCGGTGGCGATGACAGTTTGCAGAAGGACAAAAAGTCTATTTGGAACTGGAGGCCCTTGAAGGCTTTTTCTCGAAGCCAGAGGTTTGAATGTTCTTTCTATCTCCAAGTACATTCGATTGAAGGGTTGCCCTCAAGTTTGAATAATGCTAGTCTTCGCGTGCACTGGAAGAGGCGGGATGGTGAGTTGGTAACCAGCCCTGCCAAGGTTTTCGAGGGAGTAGCTGTGTTTGAAGAGAAGTTGGTGCATGATTGTCCTGTTCATGGTAGTAGAAGTGGACCACACCATTCAGCAAAGTATGAGGCCAAACATTTCTTGCTTTATGCTATGTTGCCATCTTTACCAGAACTTGATTTGGGGAAGCATCGGGTAGATCTCACAAGGTTACTCCCTCTTACATTGGAGGAATTGGAGGGGGAGAAGAGCTCAGGAAAGTGGACAACAAGTTATAAGTTGTCTGGAAAGGCTGCGGGTGCAACGATGAATGTTAGTTTTGGATACTCTGTGCTTGGGGATAATACTGGTGTTCCTAAAATTAACCAGGGTATTTCCAAATTGCAAAATAATCTGAAGCAGGGTGGTGGCACGAGCAAAATGCAGCGCGGTGAAAGTATTCCGAATGTTCTGAACCGGTCCTCAAGTGTCTCATCATCTCAATCTGTGGAGAATATAAAAGATCTTCATGAGGTGTTGCCAACTTCAAATTCTGAACTCGCTAGTTCGGTGATTGCCCTATATCAGAAATTTGATGAAGAGAAGTTGAATGCCCCAGTCAATCTTAAGCCTGAACTTGATATCTTTACCGATTATGTTGAGCCCAAAAAATCAAATGCATACCCTTTGATCGATTCTAGTATTGAAAATGGATGTGAAGACACTGCTTTTTCTGTAATAGAACGGGGAGTAGAATTGTCGTCAAAGGCACAAGAGAAGTCTGAGGAAGTTACTGCGAAGAATGCCGATGTGTCTGTGGTGGGAAGCGTTGATGTTCCAGCAACAAGTGTTGAAGTTGTTAAAATTGACAGTGGCACACAGGAAGATTTTGATGGTGAGCATGTGGTACATAATGATGTTTCCAAAGGCAATGACATATGCACCAAAGAATCACTCATGAAAGAATTAGAGTCAGCCTTAAAAAATGTGACAAATTTGGAGATGGAGTCATTAGATTCTCTTGAAGATGAAGAGAATGACACTGGTGTTCAATCAGATAATGCATTGAATGGAAGTGGTGAGTCTCTTAGTTTCAACGATGTCACGGAATCGGAGTTCTTAACAATGCTGGGTCTTGAGAATAGTCCAATTGGATTGAGTTCTGAAAGTGAATCTGAATCTCCTAGAGAGCGTTTATTAAGACAATTTGAGAAGGATGCCCTAGCTAGTAGTTCTCTATTTGGTTTTGAAACAGACTACGGGGATCTTGGAGAATGTACGCACAATGATTCACCCGGGTCCAGCTGGGAGGCCTTGGCTGAAAGTTTTGGATTGCCTGCAGCTGTGGAGGAACATGAACAGCAGATGGCAACTGAGGAGGGGAACAACAAAATAAGAGCTAAAATGTTGGAAGATTTGGAGACGGAAGCTTTAATGCGCGAGTGGGGCTTGAATGAGAAGGCGTTTCAATATTCTCCACCAAAGAGTTCTAGTGGGTTTGGAAGTCCAATAAATTTATCCCCTGAGGAGCCTCTTGAATTGCCTCCTCTTGGGGAAGGTCTGGGTCCATTTCTTCAAACAAAGAGTGGGGGATTTGTGCGGTCTATGAATCCTGCTCTTTTCAAGAATGCTAAAAGTGGGGGAAGCTTAGTTATGCAAGTTTCTAGTCCAGTTGTGGTACCTGCCGAAATGGGCTCTGGTATAATGGAAATATTACAAGGATTGGCCTCTGTTGGTATCGAAAAGCTCTCCATGCAAGCAAGTAAATTGATGCCTTTGGAAGATATAACTGGGAAGACCATGCAACAAGTAGCATGGGAAGCTGTACCAGCTCTAGAAGGACGTGAGAGGTTTGTGAACCAGTTTTATTTCTGCTCTGTGGATCTCTGTCCTTTCCTATAAGTAAACACATCCACTAGAAAAATAAACAAACTATAAGAACAAAGAAATAGGAAACCAAAAACTCAGACTGCTTTCAGGTATATTTGATGTTTGTGTTCCTTTATATTGTTTGGTAGAATATAATAGACAGGATTATTGGGCCAGATTTGAACAATATTTTACCTGAAAAGGGTCGAATTTTGATCGAATTGAATAATTCGGATATAAAACAGTGATTATTTCATGTGCTTCAAACCGATCCAGAATATGTTCTGTTACAAACATGTAAAATAATTTTAAATATTTTCTTTTCATTTCCCTATTTTTAATAATTTTTTCCCAAAGTTAACTTTCAAACACCCTGTATAGTTTTTCTGCTTGTTCATATTTTTGTGTGTATGTTATCTTTTGCACAGGCAATGTTTATCAGAACATGAATATATGACTGGACAAGGTGCATACATTGGACAGAAGAAAGATAAAGAAAGATTATCTGATCTGAGGCCAAAGAAGTTCAATTCAAGCTCAACAAGCAGTGAGACGGGTTCTGAATATGTATCTCTAGAAGATCTCGCTCCTTTAGCTATGGATAAGATGGAAGCACTTTCAATTGAGGGTTTAAGAATCCAATCTGGCATGTCAGATGATGAAGCTCCTTCAAACATCAGCTCAAAGTCCATAGGGGAAATTTCAGCACTGCAAGGCAAGGGTTGCGACATGAATGGATCCCTTGGTTTAGAAGGAGCTGCTGGATTGCAGTTGTTGGACATAAAAGATGGCGGGGACGATGTTGATGGATTGATGGGCCTCTCACTAACTCTCGATGAATGGATGAGGTTGGATTCTGGTGAAATTGGCGATGAAGAGGAAATCAGTGAGAGAACTACTAAAATTCTTGCAGCTCATCATGCAAACTCCTTGAATACGATTCGTGGACAGTCAAAAGGAGATAAAAAACGAGGCAAAAGAAAGTGTGGTTTATTGGGGAATAATTTCACAGTAGCATTGATGGTGCAACTCCGTGATCCTTTGCGAAACTATGAGCCAGTTGGTGCACCGATGCTTTCTCTTATTCAAGTAGAAAGAGTGTTCATCCCTCCCAAACCTAAAATATACTGCACAGTTTCAGTGGCAAGGAATTGCCGTGAAGATGATGAACCTGAGTCAATAGTGAAGGAGGAGATAAAGCAGACGAAAGAAAAATTACCCGAAGAGGAACCCATTCCTCAGTTCAAAATCACCGAAGTCCATGTTGCTGGTTTAAAGACAGAACCTGGAAAGAAGAAGCTTTGGGGCAGCTCGAACCAGCAACAATCTGGTTCCCGTTGGCTGGTTGCCAATGGGATGGGGAAGAACAATAAGAATCCACTTATGAAGTCGAAGGTTGCTTCCAAATCTACTGCCCCTGCGACAACAAAGGTACAACCTGGAGAATCGTTGTGGAGCATCTCATCTCGTATACACGGTACTGGGGCTAAATGGAAAGAATTGGCAGCACTGAATCCGCATATACGGAACCCCAATGTTATTTTCCCAAATGAAACTATTAGATTGTGCTGAGTTGAGCACTCAATCTGTGACTAAGCTTCAAGGGGTATGAATTCAATTAGAAATAGTTATCTCTCACTGTAGTGTGTTACGTAAGTGATAAATTATTATCCGTTCGGTGAGATTTAGAGGCGGGTTTGGTAAAAACATTACGACGTACTCAGGATGGATGGTTTTTCTACGTTGTGACTATACTTGAGATGATGAGTTATGTTTACTTGTCAATCTGTGCAAAGATAAATGGTTTTGCTGTATTCGTAATGTTGCTTTTGTACATAATATATGTTTTACAATCATGCCTGAGCACGAATCGTGATGGCCTTTGTTTGTTGTGGAAACTTTCGTGTTTCGATCCAATTTCAAGATTTGGAACAGAGCAACACAATTCAGCACTAATTAATGAAAATGCTTTCCTACAAAGCAGAAACTGAATATACAGATCAATGTTGAATTAAATTTAACCCATCCATAGCCTGGAGGCTACCATAATAATTATTCAAACAAGATTCTGTGCCAGCATAGCCTTAACGCAAACAACCTAACAAGTATGTAGTTAGTTGAGTTCAACATGAGAATTACAATAAAAGGTGAAGATTCACCCACTTCATAGTATTATATATCACGGCCGTGCTCTCTTGTTGCTGCATGAAGGGCACTTGTACTGCTTGATATGCTCAGCCTTAGTTGGAGTGATGTTCACACACCGGCCATGAAACCACTTCTCACATATATCGCAGCAAATCCAAAACTCGGATGCAGCATAATTCATCTCACATGCCCCACACAAGGTTTCTCCGTGCTCATCATACTCGTCCTCATCCAACCCCTCATCTTTTTGCTGCATCGCCTTTGAATATTTCCCTGATTCTGACCCTCGCTGTTTTGGTTTCCAAAAGAAGATTGTATTCAAGCAAGAATAAGTTAAAATAAATATATGGCACTACAAAACAACCAAGTATTTTGAAAAACATTAAGTACTATTGGACGGATGCAAACCATCATACACCAGCAACTATGCAAGAGCCAAAAACTGGCACCATGAACATTCATTCACTAACTGTTGCTATGTAGGATAAAGTCATACTATGAAGTTCAGAAAGAATTGAAAATCAGCAGAACAAATTGAAAAGGAACATAGTCTTGTTACCATCTATGTTAAGATCAAAGACCCAAAAGTTATACATGCAATAAGTTCGCTAACCACGGGATATATCCCTCCAGGCCTCCACTGCCCAAACTCCAGAAACAAATCATTATCTTCTTGGGGGTGCTGGCTTTGGGTTGGTAATCAATTTGAATCTCATTAATATTTCATGTTTGACTAGAGTCTAATTGCACTTACGGCATAACAACAAAATTTAGGTCTGCACTCCTCAAATCTGCATACAATTATAACAGAGCCAAACTAGCATGGGTGATCTGATCATACATGAGTTCGATTTAAGCTAAAAGCTTATTTATACCCTCAAACCAACTATTCACTTTCTTTAGCCTATATGGAAATAACATTCATTTCAAAAAAAAAAAAAACATTATGACCAGTTTCATTGACACAAAACAGGCACAAGATGCAACTCATTCTCTTTATATTCATACCTTATGACCATGCACCCTAGAAATGCCTCACATGTAAAATGGAATAAGGCATATGTTTCTCACTCATATATATATATATATATATATATATATATATATATATAGAAAGAAAAAAAAAAACACCATAATCATATCAAGTTATGAATCCAGAATCTAAGACTAAGAATTGGTGTCTGGTGATAAACCATTAAATTAAAATTCCAATGTTGATCTAACATTATGGTTAAATTATGTCATACCACGTTGGACACATCATGATTAATCCGGTATGCCCTTGTCAATGCAGCATTTGGCTTGTATCGCCACATAATACTAATTTAGTATAACTAAATCAATCCGATCAAAGGAAACTATGGAGAAATTAAGTTTCATTTACCCCTTTTGAGCTTGACTTGGATTTGCTGCTGCTGTGATTAGAAACTGATGATTTCTCCTTTGACTGTTTCTTTGCAGTTCCAGTCACAACTTCAAATACCGTTGGGAGATCATTTATCATGGAGAAAAGTTGCTTCCTGCATGAGAAGTGTCTTTCATTGAGTAGCTGACTAGATATTAAAATGAAACCATTATATTACCAAACAGTTGACACAACTGGTTTTACAATACATCTCTCATCTCTGTATAATTAGTTCATGAAGTTTCTGATTCTCAATCAAACTACCATGCCATTTCTTCATTCTCTATCGTTCTGTTTGGAACATGTATCTTTTAGTTGAGTGAGTTACCCCTTGTTTTGAATCCCACCATCTTCAGGATCTCAATTACAACACGCATTATATATTAAAAAATAAAATAAGGTTTGTTACTAAACACACTATTGCCTTTCAACATGCCATTTGGAGGCGCATAACGCTTGTTACTTGTTAGAAGAGAGTGAAGGCATACATGATCTACAAGTCTTCCTACTGAAGGATAAGGCGACTAATTGTCCTATAACCAGGAATTTTACATTCCAACTTGAAAATGGATTGATTTATCTTTAAAGATTATGATTTATTGTTTCCATAAAAGTTTCAAAAAAAAAAAAAGAAGTTTCAACCTGATCTATTCAGCCTAGGAGAGGAAAAACATTTTGTGTATCAAACAAGCCCGTGCACTTCTAACATTATAAAATGATATCATAAATGTAACCAAATGCAGAATTTTAAGAGAACTAAAATTCAAAATCGAAAGCACATACTACAATATGAATGAAGTTTAGACGGAATGAATATCTCAATGACAAAAGTAACCAGTGAAAATTTCTAAATTTGGTTGTTGAAAAACATAACTAAAGATCAACGCCAAAAGCAATTATACTCTTCCATTAAGGGCCTATAAGTTATTCATGCAACATTGAAAAAGGTACCTCTCAATCTTATCAAGACTGAATCTGGCTCCAAAATAGAAGGCCACCGCAAGTAACCATGCATCACTGTGGACGGCAACCAGAGATAGCCAGTCCTTTTCTTTCATTCCATCTCTTGCAAAGTTAATTCCTAATGCAGGCTCTGGTAACTCCGGAGGCACTTCTTCAGCAGGTAAATTAACTTCCCAACGTTCATCAGGGAATCCATACAAGCAAAGATTCTCCTTTTCTGAAGGAAAGATTAATTAGTCAAAGCACAATAAATAAGCAAAATGGTTACTTACATAGTTTTTATTTTTATTTTTTACTTGAGTTGTTTTCATATATAGCATAACAGCTTACAGTTCAAGGCGGGTACAAAGAAAGCTAATCACATAGTTATACACATTTTCACACAAAACTTGGAATAGCATAGTAAATTTTGGATGATAGCTTGGGTACAACAATCAAAACTCTGTTATCCTTCAAATGCACGTTACAAAGACAGAAAGAATACCAAGAGAAGTGAATCTGTGATTAAAATTATGTTTCTTTATTTTCTAAAACATATCATCCCTCAGATCAGTGCATCAAAACTTTAACAAAACAATAACTACGTAGTAACACAAGTAAAACTGGTTACATTAAAGCAAATGATATTCTAGAAAGTTTAAGTAGTTTCATGTATATAAAGCAGTGTATGACCCAAAACAACAACCCCACATTACTGTGGCTCTTTTGGTTGCCTCACACAATAAGATTGGTGACATTGTGCAAAACTGTATTTAAAGAATTGATAATAAAAAATAAGAATCTTCCGATTGAAAAATCACAGTTATAAATCTGTGCACCATACTGATACTCTCTGTCATGATAGCAAAAGCAGAAAAAAGAAGAAACAATTGATACATGAAAAAGCAAGCGTGAACAGTTCAACAGTCGATTTTAGCCCAATAACTACAATGAAGAGAGAGAGAGAGCAAAATACAAGTGAAAGAGCAAACGAGAGAGAAAGAGAGAGAACCCTAACCAGGATCACATTGCTTGTAAAATTGTTGGACATCTGTTCATCACAGGATCAGAAAGACGAAAAAACATAGAAGAATTATATAACCAGGAAAAAGGAAAAGTAAAACTCAAATTTTAATCTAGAGAGAGAGAAGAAGAGACCAGTAGAGAGAGCTTTAAGAATGGCGGCTCGTCGGGCCTTGAAGTCCCTGAAGATCTCGTCCACAGTCTGAGGGTTGTACTGACCAAATCCGTTCATGTCCGTTGGGATATAAATTCAAAAATCAAAATAAAGAGTGAGTGAGTAAACAATGGCAACCTCAACAACTGAACAATAAACAAATCAACAAACTCTTCTCCATCTATACACTATAAACAAACAAAAACAACAGAGAATCCCCAAATCCAGATTATAACTTCCCAGATGCCAACGCCAACTCCATATTTATTTTATTTTTTAAGGCTGAACTGAAGGGTTCAAAATATTCAAGGGGTAATTGCATGTGCCCTTCTGAATTTGTCACAAAAAATAAATTTGAAACAAATAGCCACTCACTTGTATCTTTTAAACTCATTATGACATTTTTTTTTTATGTTTATGACATTGTTAACTTAAAAGATGAAACTAATTAGGAAAAAAAATCAATTTAGTTTATGAATTGAGAAAATAGAATCTCAACTTAAGTTTAAGCGACTGAGATTAAGTCATCTCAACGAAGTGATGACACATCATTAATTAACAATTATATCTGTCTTATTGAATTTGTGGGTGCAGAACGACCGCCCGAATTTATTTATTTTGTGTCCTGGCTGAGTCTCAACCACTAATAGCTTGACTAAAACCACTTGCACTCTTATGAATTATCGTATTTGAAACTTGTTTAGTTACTACATTTTATTTACTTTAAAATGGAACCTGAATTTCGTACTTTGACTTAAAGTAGCCCTAATGTCTCAAACTTTAAGAGCATCTCCAATAGATAATGTTAAGCGAGACTCTAAGTCTGTAAAAGTCTTAAGTCTCTTCTATAAGAATGCTAAGCATTGAAGTTGAATGTGCTAAGAAGAATATGGTAAGTTTAGCTCTTAACACTAAATCTCACTATCCACGTTTTTTCTCAAAAGCATTGGTGCACTATGGCTAGATCTGGGCAGAGCAAAACTGGATCAACAATGATGGTGATGGCTATGGAGGCGTGAGACAATGAGTTATGCATTGTAATTAGACCCAGCAAAGATCAAAGCAATGAGGTGTTATTCTTTGTGCTGATGCATCTGTAGCCTCAATGCCAGTTCCGTCTTCATCTTTTTTTACAAGTATAACATTCTAAATTCCCTTTCCAGCAGCTTCTAATTGTATCATCATATAATTAATTCAAATCAAAGGATCAATCATACATTTCTTTTAAAAAGGAAATAAATAAAAAAAACACAGCTTAAAATGACCTTTGATCCAACTACCTTTACATAGCCTGCCTGGTAAGATTTCAATATATGATAGGTAAAATAAAATAGGACAACGAATCAACCCAGTTCCCAGTATATATTTTCATTTCAGCAGTTTCTTATTAAGTATAGGACGAACAAGTCAGAGCCGATTAGGCATGTATGTCAAAAGTTAAATACCGAGGGCATTCATGTTTTCTGGCATTTCGGAACTGTTATGAAAGATTTCCTAAAAGAATGGGTGCGTGCATCAGCTTCGTCTCACAAATAGCTCCCACTAGCTGCAACATCCAGAAAGCACAAGTATTCCTCAGTTAGCCACTTAATAATAATACCTCAATCACCCAGCCTTTGAATCTGAAACCACCACAGAATAACAATCACATAATAGAAGACGACCCTGAAATGGCCATAATTTTATTGATCTAGCAAAAAATATGAATAAAAAAAGTTAACAACTTTTGGTGCTTTTTGGTCACTGAAAATATTCAGCCAGCCCATTACTCTAAAAAAAGATTCATGATTCCTCTTATGAGACGATTGACTACTAAATGGCTAACAACAATAGTCGAATGAGATGAAGGCGGTTTAGAGAGCTACAATCAAAGAGATCCATAATTGTTGCTTCGAGTTCTAAAAACATAAGATCCAGACCTCGCCGCAAAGGATGACAAAGTGCTTACTTAGCAAAGGGTACGAACATGGCATCCTATTTTAAGACTATCAACACTTTCTCTATGTAGATTGTGCAAGGGAATGGACATACAAAACACGGACATGAAAGCTGAGCCTATCAAGAATTACTGGACTTACAAAATTTTAAAATGAAAAAAGCACGAAAGGTCACTAAACAAACCCAAATCAGAGGCCAAGATGGAGTACAATGAATTTTTTTTCAATGATTCATTGTTTCCACTTTGGGATGGGGCCGGTAGGGAGTTGCAACATTCAAGAATAGCATGAGTAGAAATTTACCGTTATCGCTTTCTTTTTTCTCAGGAACATTTTGTTCAAGGAACTCCTGGATTGTTCTCCAATAATGATCACCACCAGCCAGCCATGTGTCCATATGCATGCCGGTAGGAAAATCCACAAAGATGCATCGCTTGTTACGAGCTGCTGCCTTAGCATAAAGCATTTCCATATGGGAGGGGGGAACCATCTCATCTTGCAATCCAGAGAGGAAAAGGATTGGCTGCTTTATCTGTTTTCAAGAGGGTCGGAGTCATACATGTGCATATAACTTCTAAACGAAAACTGCACTATAATAGTTCCAATGCAAAACAGATTTCAGATTATTGATTCATTATATGTAGGCATATCAAAATTAGCACCGCCACATAGAATGTATGGGTATGACATGATGTAATAAAATAAATTTAGAAGAATGAAACACACTAGTGGACCTAATCACCTAATGAACGTGTTATGGATGCATGAAGAGATGTTAACTTGGAATAGGATTGGGCATGGCTTGGATGAGTGGTCAATGCACTTTAAATCAATGATGTAAAGTTTCAGAAACAGTTGACTAATTGAAGTCTTACTCAAGTACATGTCCAGTTGCAACATAGTAAGATAGAAGGTACAAGGAGAACATGTAGCCTCACCTCGCCAACAACATCAATGGTATTCCAAGGAGAACGTACAACAAAATTAAGAATTTTGGGACCTTTTGAACCACTTCCCCCAATAAACCACTTCAGGAAGGGCAGTATAACTCCAGCCATGTCCAAAATTGATGTGAAAGTGTTCTCCAATATCAATGCAGAAACCTACAATGCAAGGACATGCCCAAAGATTACGGGCATATATGGTGAACAAAGTGCAGAAGTATACATCTTAAGCACCTCATAGAAACAAAGGAAGGGAATTTTACACCAACAAAACAATATGAAAGGCACATATTATACCAAAAATTGTCACAGAAGACATTTCTTGAGTATTGGAAAGTCGAAGTTGTGCCAAATAAGAACACATTAATTGACCTTATGCCTCCAATTGATTTTGATTTCTTTTTTTCTTCGCTCTTGTTCTATTCATTCTTATTATGTTATAGTAGTTCACTTTGCCTTTTCTATTTTCATTGCCACAAACTTGAGGACAGTGACTGTGTTCAAGTTCACAACAGTTACAACAGGTTGTACAATAAATCTAACAGAATAACTGGAAAGCAGGGTCAAACCTAGAAGTACAACAGCATTTATCATAATGATTAGCAAATTCCAGATACAAGGAGGTAGTTTCACTGTTATTAAAGAAGTTGCACATTTAAGCTACCAAACTAGAAACTTTGGAGAATCTTAAAGTGCAATAGAATATCATACTGATAGGCAAATTTCAATACCCATAATACCACAGACAAAGAGCAGTACTAAAATTTATGAAAACCTTTAAGCTAACCCAAATTCAACTATAGCCATATCTAAGCACCCCCACACCAGGTTTTGATCAATTAAACTTAATGAAAGTGTATCACAACTATATGAGTTTAGTAATGGAGAACTTGTTATGACAATGCATTTTGATGACTTTTTTTTCAAAAGCCGGTAACAAATAGCTACCCCAACCTGAATGCTTTTCGGTCTTGTAAAAATGATCCAGTATTATCTGCAAATAGCTCTTAGAAAACATTTTGACTTATATGAAGAACCATTACATACCACCAACTTAACACCTAGGTTCTAAATTCCCAACCAAGGCAACACTACATAATTCATATAGGCTTGGTTTGGTTTTCCATGAATACTTTTGGGTTGGGTTCGCATATTCATTGGTTTGTTATATCCATCTTATGATGCATATAAAGATCCCATCCTGAGTGTAAGATATCGTATCCTATCCATATGATTTATATATGGAGCACCAAGCATACTCATTAGGGATGCTGATGATAAATGTATACATAACTGGACCCTATGGGTACCAGAGCCTAGCTAGGGTAGGTTCTAACATGTTAGAAGGTTAAAGACATATGCCTTTCCAGCTCATTCAGATGCATCTAGAACCTATCGAGTAAATACTACTCTCAACCAAGCCAGAAAACAAGATCTTACTACTCAAACATCAAGACCACAGCATGGAGTTCTAAGAGGGAAAACAGTTTTAGTTCTTCTACATTCTCTTGTTGCCCAAAAGTAAAGAAAAATAGCTTGCAAAATATTCTAAAGAGATACCTTATCAGGATTATTTTTGGAAAGCAAAGCTCCAACTGCTCCCCCAAGCGACCTTCCAAATACAACTATTCTAGATGTGTCAATATCAGTTCTCTGAGAAAGATGGTCCAATGCAGCCTAACAAAAGAAAAAAAAGTTACACTAATGGCAACGGTGTTTGAATCTGAACAGTAGCATCTGGAATTAATGCAAATGATTTGACTGAATTGAAACACCTGAGCATCCTTTGTAATCCCGTCCTGAGAGGGATAACCATCACTTGCTCCATAACTGTTTCAATTCATTAAGCACTGATCAATGGTATCACAAGGAGTGTGCTTATATCAATCAGGATCCAGCTTCAGTAACATGTGCACACAATTCAAGATTAAAAGGTAGATGCATACCCTCGGTAAGATAGCATAAAAACATTGCATTCTAACTTCTGTAACATTATGCGAACCATTTCAAGACGGTGTGCAATATCTAAAGGTCAGTAGTTAAGGCCACTAAAGAATACGAATCCAATCAAGAAATACAAATGGCACAGATGGCTTCATTTCACAATCCCCATATAATGACTTTCACAGTGATTAGGATACTTCCAGCATTTTCTTGGAAAAACAAGATGGTTGGACCTGCACAACAAACAGCATTGAGTTCTAAGCCTTGCAAAGAACAAATCCAAGCCATGTAATTTGAGATGCCAAACTAACTAGACATAAGAAGTGAAAATCTAATGAAAGCAAATGAATCCACAACACAACATACTCATGGAAATGATTCTGTAGACCATATTTTTTTATACCACGAATTGAAATACCACATCTAAATTTGGAAGTCTCTCTCTTGCTCAAATGCATAGGATGTTGAACCAAATAATGCTTCATAATTAATTATAAAAAGTGAGATTGTGATTGTGCCACAAATAATGTTTGCTGTGAACATGCATCACAAAAGGCCAAAATCATCTCTAATCAAAGTAATAAACAGCACATCTAAGTAGTATAGCGCAGCAGCAATATTTCACTATTGCTCCTAAAGCAATTTCCATGATATCATCACTTTCAGCTTCGCTACAGTACAGCTATTCTCAAATAAATATTATGATTCACAAGCCATTAATTGATCTAAGTATTTCGCAGTTCCTACACCATGATTCGCCACCAACGACAAGGAAATCAGCTATAAGGCTTTCTCAAGTCAAGAACAGGATTTCAATTCTACTCTAGAGCAATTCCCATGATAACATCACTTTCAGCTTCGCTACAGACTACAGTAGAGCTATTCTCAAATAAATATTATGATTCACAAGCCATTAATTGATCCAAGCATTTCGCAGTTCCTACATCATGATTCACTACCAACAACAAAGAAATCAGCTATAAGGCTTTCTCAAGTCAAGAACAGGATTTCAATTCTACTCTTAAATTCTATAAAATTCGCAGTTAAGTACTGTCAACTCATCCTTTCACACACAATACGAAATCACGTAGACGCAGCCATCAAGCCCTAACCTAGCAGAGTAACAAATGGAACACGAACAGGAAGAGAGATTTGGAAGAGAAAAGGGAACAGATCGAACCTCGGCAATCGGGGAAGAGTTTGATGAACCAAGCATGGAGGCGGACGCCGTCAGAGGAGCGGAGCCAGACGTCCTCGTAGGTGAGGCGGAGGCGCGCAGGTGTGATGGGGTAAGACTTGGTGAGGCCTGGGAGAACGGGCACGTAGACCAGCTTCTCCTGGAAAACCACCAGCAATGCCATGCCGGCGACGACTATGCCTCCTACTCCGTACAGAAACACGCTCATGTACGACACCATTTTCTTGGCTTCTGGCTTCTGGCTTCTTCTTCTCCAGTTTTCCTCCTCCTCTTCGTAGCTTAGAGAGAGGAGCTCAGCAAATTATTAGCTCTTGTTCTTCCTATTCTGTAGTAGCTCCTTTTTTTCTTGTTTGTGTAAACATGGAAAATTGGATGTTTCCAAATGTTTGTGCACACGAACTTGTATTTGTGACTTTTCTTTTTTTCCTAATGAATATGATCTGCTATTTAGAGGGTGTTTGGGTTAACTTCTCATAAATAGCTCTTATTCATGAAAAGATCAGGA
>JAYMTF010003020.1:0-16343 GCA_036897485.1 Pelargonium nanum | reverse complement strand
TTAAGTCTCCCACACCTTCTGGTTTGATCTTTTTTGGTATCAACACAATACTTGCATCATTGAAACTCTCAGGAAATGTGCACGTGTTCAAACACTTCAGACGCGCATCTGCCACCTCTTTCCCAATTACCCCCCAATGATGTTGATAAAAACCAGGTGAAAAACCATCCGACCCCAGTGCTTTGTTTGGGTTCATATCATCCAGGGCCTGCTTAACTTCCCCTCTCTTAAAATCGGTCGTTAAAATATGGTTATGATCTTCCATTACTACCCCACGGATAAGACCACAGACAGCCTCCGGGTGAGTCTTCTCCGCCATTGTCATTGTTTGGAAATGCTTTTGAATCAGGTTCTCCAAATCCCGACCCTCCTTGACCCACCTTCCTTTTTCATCCTTAAGCTGCATAATTTGGTTTTGCCTTCTGCGTTGCGTTGCCGACGCATGAAAATATTTCGTATTCAAATCCCCACTTTTCAACCAATTAATCTTGGCTCTCTGGTTCCAATACACCTCCTATAACTTAAGAGATTTTAAGTAGCATACACGCTCCTCGTCACCTTTCCTACCCTCGGCTTCCGCCACCTCAAGTTTTCGCCGAGCCTTACCCACCGCCACGGTCGGGCTATCACACACACTCCTCCACCGTGATAATGCCGCTCCACATCCCCTTATACGGTCCATTATTGAAGTATAAACACCATCTTCCAATCCATTCCTAACCACCACCTTACAACCATGTTCCGTTGACCACCCATTCTCATAACGGAATGGCGAGTTGCGGACCTGTACTTCCTTCTCTTGTTCAACAAGAATTGGTCTATGATTCGAGGAAAGAAATGGCAAATTCCGTACTTTCCAACCCCCAAAGATCTCAAACCAACTGACCGACCCAAAGGCTCTGTCTAGTTTTTCCTCCACTCTCGCTTCTAACCCTGACCCTTTTCTCTATCTATACGGTTCCCCTATCGCACCTAAATCAATTAGACATGCGTCCTTCACTGCCTGCCGGAACCCGTCTATCAGTCTCTGGGGTTGTGGTGCCCCTCCTCGCTTAATATGTCATTAAAATCACCTGCGCACAACCATTGTAAATTAACTCTATTCGGCAGACCTCGTAGCATATCCCATGATTCCGTTCCACGTTCTCTGTCCTGATTCCCATAGAAACCTGTAAATCTCCATTCTCCCCACTCTTCCGATGAAACCACTACATCAATGAATGACTTGGAACTACCCAATAGTCGCAAACATCTTTTCTCTTTCCAAAACAATTTCAGACCTCCACTTCTCCCTACACAATCAATAGCAAAGGAACTTGACATACCGAGTCGACCCTGAAGTCTTTAGAGTTGACCTCTCACTTGTTTTGTCTCTATCAAAAACACTAGCCCTGGTTTACGAGTAACAACCAGATCTTTCAGAACAGTTGTTGCTTGAGAGTTACCTAGTCTCCGGCAGTTCCAACACAGTACCATTATCTCTCCTACACCTCCTTACATCCAACTCTCCCGACGGCCAACATCCACACCGTCCTTCTACGAAAACATCCTCCTCCGAACCCTGCTACAACCTTTCAACCTTCGTTCGACTTCCTGCCTCCTGCCTCACCTAAAAACGCCGCACACTCCGATCTCGTTAACCCGCCGCCTTTGACTACCGTCGCCTGCAAACCCTAGTTGTCACGGGGACAAACGCGCCACCGGCGGGAAAACCACTTTTTTTTAAGCATATTACTTCTAAATCATAGTTTGAATTATAATTAATTTATGTGCCTGTAGACTGCTATAATAAAACAACCCATGCATAATCGCTTGACTCTCGTTGTCACTAGCGGCGATGTCTAGCCACGAGCAGTTCAGTTTGCGCTACGATTTCCGCTTCATATTTATTCATAATAAATACTATGTGATGCTTAAAGTATAAATGAATTTTAATTTTGAAAAAAAAAACAATTTCATTTTCAAGGTATTTTGAAATACTGAAAATTTTTGTTTTCCAATTTTCATATAAAAAAATTGCAACTAAACAAGTTTTCAAATAACAGTTTTCTAGAATTGAATAAAAATTCTTCAAAATTAAACAGACCTTAAGTTGGCATCTGAACAGAAAATTAGAAAACAAAGAAGAATATATTTGATGAACACAAAAAAAAATTGAGAAACTTAGAAATTTGAAATTAAAATTATAAAGTATGAATAATAAAAGAAACTTATAAGTTTTTACACATGTCAAGTAATTTTTTAATTTTTTTTAAAAAAATTATATTTGCACTTGGTGCGCCTCTTTTGACTCGGTCAAATTCAATACAATAGAGTGTATTGACGTCTTTCCTATGTGTTACGGTATGTAGTTGTCTTCAAAATATTCTAAGTCTATGATTCTAGGGATGGAATTTGAGGCTTGGCCCTTGGGGGGCGGATCGTTTGAGGTATGGATCTTTGCTCTTAGGTTCCTGGTGCATACGTTAGGGTAGCATACAATTAAGCGGATACTTGGGTGTGTACCCGATAAACCACCTCAGACATGAGAGTGACAATCTCAACTTAGGGAATTCGAATTACAGCTCGCTAGGGAGAAATCTAGAGATAAAAAGATAAAGACAAAAAAGTCTCTATGTAAAATGTGGATCTTTTCCTCATACCAATGAAGGAGTATTTTTTTCTTTTTTATCAGCAATAGGTACTTTATTCAAGTAAGAGAATTACAAGAGTAAAGTACAAAAAAAAAAAAAAAAAAACTCAACAAGGGAAGCCAGAGAAAGAAGCAATCAACAACAGCTAAAAAACAAAGCAAGGCCAAAACATCAAAGAAGATATGGAAGTGGGAACAGAAGCCCAAATGGCAAGAACAAAACTGACCATTGAACACTAAATCAATCCAACATGTCAAGAAGGTCCAAAGAGAGAAAACAGATGAGCATCCAAAATCTAACAAGAGACTTTGAGCAGGAGAGAAGGCTGCTCCAGAAAGAAAGCTAGACGAATCAGAGGTTTGTAGAATGCTCCTGAACTAGAAGCGAAATGCCATCTAGAAGAGTTTCTTCGGGTCCATTGGCGACCGCTCCTAACTCTTTGCAGAAATCTCAATACTCTCTAACCTGAATCTCTTTGCTTTGAGGTTTTCTTGTCTTTTTTGTCAAGTTACGCTTCGGGAGAAGTAATTTCCCGGACCGCTTCGAAAGAAATTTTGGCTTTGGGAGAATTAGATGGGTCCCAGTGCATGGAATGGTTAGTTTTGAGGTAGTGGAGTCTAACGTGGTCTCTGCACTTTAGGATATGGAAATATTCTTTGGCGGCTGAGAGACTGAAGTGACGTTTTGGGAGTTGCACTCTGCACGGGAGTCTATGCACGATGCGTCTGATAACATAAAATCATCATTATGAGAAAGCAGATGAGGCGTCTCAGATACCAACGGTTCCAAAGGGAGAGTTATTGAGTCACGAGGTTCGAAGCCCAGTGGGAACTCAGGGGTCGAAGACGATGATGGATCTGAGATTGCCGGTGACTTCCTGCTGGCCGATGAAGAGTTCGATTCTATTGGGCTGATCGGAGATTAAACTCTGGTCTGTGAGTTCTGTGTGGGTAACGGACTATCTCGAGAAGAAAGAGGAGATCCAAACAAGTAATTTCCTGGGAATAAATTGGAGACTAAACATTCCACAATCATGGTCGAGTATATAGAGTCTGCATCCTTGAGCTTGATAAGTTTATGAATTGGGAGCATGGAGTCAGTATGTATCAGAACCTGAGCCTGATTCAAGTGGAGCCCTTTCAAGGTTGGAGGATTGACGTCAACAAGGGTTCCGCTAAATTTGACAAGATTTTTAAAAGTGGTTGTGCTTTACAGTTGCGCCGAAATGTCATAGAGAGAGAGCCAACAAAATCTACCTCCCTTGTTCCGAAAGAGTGACCAATCGAGAAAATGGTAGAACCAGTGAGATAGCCAATCCCAGTTGGAGGATCTCATCTCATTCATGAGTTCCTGTGACTGGAAGGAAAAAAGAAAACCCTTGTTTCCCAAAGAATGGAGATCAATATCAAACACACCTTCTTCTCGGAAGCGGGTCACAAGATAAGACTGTGAAACCTCCGTTCTGGATATAGCGAGAGTACATCATTGAAGAGATAAAGTCTCGGGCGTGCCTGAGCATTCCCATGAAACTGGGTTTGCAATTGGGACTCTGCTGATTGCTTGGCACTTACTACCATAAAAATTTTGCTCGCTGATCTTAAGGTTGGGATCTTTTGCAAAGTCAAGAATCCAACTATGGCCATATTCTCAGTAGCCCTGAGGCCAACTATTGCTTGGTTGGCATCTCTGATGGACTCCACAGTGACAAACCCAAAACACTTCTTCCTGCTCGGTTGCTGCAATGAATGACCCTGCAATATCTGCTGAAAAGCATTTCTGAGATGCCTAATGGTTGAGTACGGTGATATATTCTCGAAAAATACTGTTACAAGCCCGACTGTGGTGGCTCGGTTGTAGGGTCGCAGAAGGGCGAGGAGGTGTGGCTGCCGGCGGTGGAGGGTGGTGGATGTGGGGAGGTGCCTGGGACGGGGAAGGGGTGGAGGTGGGGAGGTCATGGGACGATGTAAGTGCAGTTACGAAGCCAAGGCGCCACCATGCTTCTTTGCTGGTACATTCATGGCGATTGGGTATTCTGCTGTGTTTTGTAAAAGTTAGAATAATCAATGAGTGAGTATTTATACTTACAACAATTTTCGTCAAATGTTTTCATGTGGTTGGTTGTTGGTGACGTGTTGTCCGCTTTGGCTGTTGGATTTCTATCATTCCGGGTATGACGTTGACTACAAGCGTTAGATGAGTTTCACGACTCTTGTATGCCCTTTGCGCATTATATGAGAAAGATTGGAGTCTTTAAAAATTTGGGTAGCATTTTACTGTCAAAGTGGAGAGAGACATTGAGGTGGTGGTCTAATGAGGTGGGAATAGTGGAGGTGAATAGGAAAGGAGGAGAGTCTTAGAGATGACTTGGTAAGGTGGAGATCTTGGTGATGATCCGGTGAGGCGGAAACCTCAGAGGTCTCTTTGTGGAGACTAAGTGTAGAGGTAAGGTTAGGAACTCTCTTTCTGGTGAAAAATTACGATGAAGGAAAGAAGCTCTTTTCTTGTGGTCTCTTGGATCTTTATGATGAATTAGTTCTTCCTTATGGTAAGCGCCTGAGCAGAGGGTGTGATGAACGACTGGTTGGCGAGGTGCACCCATTCCTGAATTCTTTCCAGTTACCAATGTAGCGGCCTTAAGAAATGATTTTGCACCCCTGGAGTGGGAGTGAGCTTGTGATCATGGAAGCGTATTTTGCGATCGCGAGAGGGAGCTTCGGGATCGCAAGAGCGGGCTCCTTGGTGCTCTTTGTAGGAGTTAAGTGTTGTGGTTCTCCTTTGGGAACTTGTAGTTCCTTTATGAATCTAATTGTTGAGGAGTGAAGAGGGGTTCTCTATGATCATACTCCTTCAAGCTGAGTTTCCTTATGGTTTCTTTGTAATCGAGTCCTTTGGGTTGAACTATCAGGAGTTGAGATTTCTGGAGTTGTTCTCAAGAATTGAGCTATCAAGCATTCTGAACTCTCGAGAGGAGTTCTCCAAAGTTGAGTTATTTGAAGTCGAGACCTCTAGAGTTTAGTTTTGACGAGAGTATGGTTGTTCTTTAAGTCAATGTTTCCATTACGGGGCTGCATTGTGGGCTCGCGGCATCTGTCTAGACACAAAGTTCTTTAGGGGGTCTTTGGAGCTTCATTATCACTGCAAGGCCATGACACTAGGCTTATTACTGCATAAATAGACCGGACGTGAAACTTGTGAGAGCCGCTTAGAGATTTTGTGTCCTTTGTTCATTGTCGTGGAAATTGACTAAGCACGAAGCTCGCAAGAGCTTTTTGTAGGCTTCGTGTTAGTGGGAGCTTCTTAGAGTTCTCACGACCATTAAAAGCTCGTGACATTGGGACTCATTGCCACAAAAAATGGGTTGGAGCTTGGCAAAGCTTCGTATGACTTCGTGTTCGTGTGAGACTCTTATAGTTTTAATGCACGTACATTGTAAGGCCGTAGTATTGGGTCGAGCACGAGCATCTTGAAAAACCCCTTCTTGTTCAGAGAGCATTGTAGACGGTGAGAATGAATGATTCGGTTCAAGTAGGCTTATCAAAAAAATTGGTTCAAGTACACAACCATTTTAGTGCTTTCCCCAAATACAAATTAGATCAAATATCACATATTTCTAATATTAATGTCATATGTCTTAAATATTATAAAAATATGTTTGTACAAAATAATGTGTCAATAAATGATATATGATACGTTATTTATGATATTGATCAGACTTCTCCAATAACTACAATACGTCAAGTGTATAACGTTTAATAAATTTTAAGCTATGATAATGTTCTAGTATCATATATTTCAAGTTGTTATTGGGTTGAACTTATTTTTCAACCACAAAATAAGAAAAATAATCTATCATGTAGATTGGAACGTCACATTTGTATAGAAAACTTTGTACAAAATTAAGGACAAAATAGCATTTTCCTAGCTCTAGTCCATCGATCAAGTTGGGAGGGATTACCATATTATATTAGCTCATATGTCCTTTTTCTTACACACATATACATCACTAAAATTGAGTAAACTCAACCAATCGGTTTGCACTCACTAATTCACTAGGCTGAGTATGTATATAGAGATGATATTTTGATGATAAGTTCAACCAAATTGTATCAGCAGGCATTTTCTGGATCGCAAACACTACAGATGATAATTCTATTGTCCACCGGAACAAACAAAGGTGGAGGCTACTTTGCCCCAAAGAGTGTATTTTTGGGGTTTTACATGTCCCTAATCATCGTCTGGGCTATTCTCAACACTTTTGCCATACAACTCATCGCAATCCTCAACGTCATTTCCCTGTGGTGGCAGGTTCATTATTCAATAATTCACTTCCTCTATATATATACGTACCTCAATCTCATGCATTAATGCTCTCCTAATTATTTATATTTATATATATGATTGCAGATTGTTGGTGGTTTGGTTATAATTATAATGCTACCTCTGGTTGCACCATCAACACAAACAGCCTCTTACGTCTTCACTCATTTCGAAACATCGCCGGAGTCGACCGGGATTAGTAGCCATCCTTACGCAGTCATTATGTCGGTACTGCTCAGCAACTACTGTTTGTATGGCTACGATGCTGCTGCTCATCTCACTGAGGAAACAAAAGGCTCCGATACAAATGGTCCTATTGCTATTCTCTCTAGTATTGGCATCATTTCTGTATTTGGTGGGGCTTACTATTTGGCTCTCACTTTTAGCATCCAGGTACGTATATCACGTAGCTACATGCATATGCACATGCATTTCATCTTCACGGTCGATCTAGTCGAGTATATAAGAATTAGCATCTAAATCTAATATCGACTTACATCACATATGGGTCTACTGACTGACAGTGTAATTATAACAATTTACGCATAAGGTAAAAACATGTAAATATAACTATGTGGTCGACCAATATCACAAAGAACGATCTACCACATAGAGTACAAACATGTATAATTAGCTCTGAAATCGACCTATATCACATCTGGGTCTATCACACTGTGTTCTTTTTTTCTTGGTTGGTAGTATTTCAAACTCTTTGTACTTCACTTCAATAAGAGAACTAATATGGACTGAAGGGTATTTAAGTCATTTACACAACCAAAAACATGGGTAAAATGGGAATGAAACTATATCACATGAATTCTGCAGAAGCCTTCCACCTCCTGTGGAAAAACTCCTGCAAGAGCTCCTGTGGAGTTCAATTGTATGGAAGGAGGCTCCAGCAACTCCAGCAGTCAAACAACTTCTTGGGCTAAATGTCCATAGACGTTGCTACACAGACGACAAGAAGATGACTCAAACAAACACTAATTAATTACAATGCATGCATGCAGGACCCCGCGTACTTGTACGATGCCAACAACGAGACCGGCGGTGCATCAGTACCAGCACAAATCATCTATGATGCATTTCAGGGAAGGTTTCAGAATTCGAGCGGAGCCATTGTATTCCTGTGCATCATATGGGGCTCCTTCTTCTTCTGCGGACTCTCAGTTACAACCAGTGCTGCCAGAGTCGTCTTTGCTCTCTCAAGGGACAACGGTATCCCATTTTCGCACATATGGCGAAAAGTACACCCAAAGCGCAAGGTTCCAGCAAATGCCGTGTGGCTGTGCGCAACCATAGGCCTCCTCCTGGGACTGCCCATCTTGAAGCTTGATGTGGTCTTCACTGCCATCATCTCCATCAGTACCATAGGGTGGGTCGGTGGCTACGCGGTCCCAATATTCGCAAGGCTAGTGATGGCCGAAGAGGATTTCAAACCCGGGCCTTTCTATTTGGGAAAAGCTCGAAGACCGATCTGTCTCGTAGCCTTCCTGTGGATTGGGTATACATGTTCGGCTTTTTTGTTGCCAACTCTCTACCCCATCACTTGGACAACTTTCAACTATGCACCACTTGCACTTGCTGTGCTCTTGACTCTCATTTTCGTCTGGTGGGTTGTTGATGCAAGGAAGTGGTTTAAGGGTCCAGTAAGGAACATTACTGTAGTAAACAACAACGGAAACGTATAGAGAAATTTGGTTTTTCATTTCTGTATCAAAACAATATAAAGAACCGCAAAAAGAGCTTATACTTGGGTTCTTAGAAACTTCAATGTCAAAACACGACATGCTTGTTCTAGGCTGTGCAACACAATGCAAGCTACATAAATATAATAGCAAAACTTGGATCCGAACGATTGATGGGAACCACTATCTCAATTTGGTCGAAAGTCCAAAACGGCCTATATTTACATACATATATTCATGTCGCATGACAAAAGACAAAAGTTAAGCCACTTCTCGAGTCTAAAGTATCATTACACCCCCACGAGAGTACTGAGGATCGAAGATGTCTCACCATGTCTGTCTGGCAAAAAGATGGGCTTTCACAATCTCTACTCCAGAGCATGCATTTGATTGGTCAAAACAAAAAATACACGAGCGCCAGAGACATTTGTATGATGGTGTAAGCTTTTCTAATCAGATGATATCATGTCAGCTGGGGTGTTCAAAGCTTGGAGCGGGGTTTGATTTCTGGGGAAGATCAGAGGCCTGCTTGTAAGACTTGCGCCTTTCCTCTTCATGTTGAGATGATAACTTCTCTGGACGGATATGACCATTGTCTTGCTTTCTTTTCAACTTTTTCTTTGGCAAAGCAACACTGTCTGAAACTCTCCCATCATCTGGGGAAATGCCTGAATTATCCTTTAATTTGTCTTGTTTTGGCTTGTCCGTGTTTGGGCCATTTGAGGATGGACTAGGTATCCGGACAGTCGAACTTGAAGTTGCCTTGCTGCTACCTGATACTAAACCATGACCACCTGAATCTGCACACCTCTCTCGCACATGCTGTGGCTGAACAACTGGACTGCCCTCCTCAACACGGACAGCCTCCTCTGACCTAGATGCCAACATCTTTTTCTTAATTTTCTCCTGATCCTAAACAAGAAAATAAAGTCAGGAGTAAAGAACATTAATTTACATGGATAAAACCCTCAACTGATGGATGCATGGCACTATTTAGTATAAAGAGAGGAAAATAGTATCTATTATCATGAAAGTACGTACTGAGATACAACAGTTTGCCTAATTCAATGAGCTGCTGAAAGAAAAGAAGCAAATGAATCAAAGTTCAACTAATACTTGGATTTCATGTCTCTAGAACAAGGAAATAACTTGTTGAAAGAAACACTCATCTCCCACTTGATGAAATCCATGTGTTGCAACCACAACTGTGTTCAGTTTGTACTTTCAAACTAAATTCATTTTTATCAGAGAAACATGCAAACAACACATGAATATTCAATATTCATATTCATCAAGAAACCTTTTTATTTCTATGTTTAATACTCTTGTAACCACGCCTTCCTTCTATAGAATTATAGATGCTATGTGCATTTTTAATGGGTAGGAGTACTTGTAACAAACTGCCCACATGTGTCACAAATTGAAAAATCATCTCACTTACAAAGACAGTGCTAGCTGTTTCACACCCTACCACAAGAACTCAAAAACATATTATAAAAAGTCCCATCATAGTGCATAGTAATCATATTCAATAAAAGGAATGAGGCATACAGGAATCATATTCTCCACACATGAAAGGCATTAAGCAACCTCAAATATAACTGCAGATCGCATATATAGTAAAAACAGAGGAAGGGAGGAGGTGATATATATACTTTATGTCGGCTGTACAGTGCCCTCCGCCTCTCTTTTGCCCTACATATTGCACGTCTAATACCATGGTTGTCCATCAATCCATTTGGCCACAACTCTGCAAGCTGAATCAAATATGGTAAACAAGTATTGTTACAAAGATATACTTGGCCACAGTTCTGCAAGCTCAATCGTAGATGGGAAACAAATAATGTCACAGATAAAACATGGGAAAGAATTTACAAAATCTAGCAAACAGTTATTAAATGAGTATGAATAGTAAAAATGTCCAATCCTAAATACTTGTATTAGAAATTATTATGCAAATATTAGACACTTTTAGTTTCTATCTAACATAAAACAAATTGATTCTTCAAAAACATTAGTTTCTATTATTCTTTGACAAAATCTCATTGTATGATCCATACGTTTAATCCCCGTACAGTTATTACAACTCTAAATATCACCACCGCTATGATATAAATTGTTATTATAGTACCTTCCTCTAACTCCTCATCTATCTTCTTAATTCTTAGGGTTTGATTAAAGAGATTTATCTCAATCACTTAACTCTAATCTTGCCTAAGTATTTCTGAATTTACATGTGAATGTTGTCCGTGCCTAATTATTTTCCAATTTTAGTTCTCTTCAAAAAGCTATAATTGCTCGGAATACTAAGCTATCTCTACAGCCTACTTTAAGTAGGTTGCAAAGTGCTCCTTTCATCTTTTCTTAATCTCCGCATACTTTGTCAACACTATATTATCCTCACGTTCGATAAATGTAACATAATTTATTTCCATTTTATATGCAAACCATGTATTTTTGGTTCTACCCTCATGCAACCTCCTATAACACTCCTCTCCCGGATGGGGCATTTTGCACCTCCTCTTTTCACCACCACGTTTCTTTATCTCTAAGAACACAACCTCTGAGTTCTCTTAAAATGGATTCAGCTATATTACCAAAGCAAGTTGTAATTTATCCCAGCATGGCATTAATGTTTTCAAATAAATATCATCTAACTTTGGACATCTTCTACCTAAAACCTATTCAGTTCTTCTCCTTTAAGCTTCACCATCTGATTCCGTGCTGACATTCCTATTTTGTCTACATATTATCTTAAGATGAATCTAGTACTTCTAACCTATGTTGCGTTGCTATGAAATCCCCTTTGGTCGCTTTACAATCTTTAATGTCTAATTTATCTTTGGTTTGTGTGAAGATAGAATACATTTAATTAGTGCTAAATGTGATTAAATGTAAATCTTGTTTACTAAAGCAATAATTTGTAATACACAAATTGTATGAGATGATAAATTCTTTAGTGGCCTCTTTTACCAAATTCCTATTCTCAAATCCCAAAACCCCCATGCACTCTCACGAAATATTGCCCACCCCTCTTCACATGTCCATGTAAATATCTCCGTCAAGGAATAATTTTTTTATTTGATCAACTTTTTTCTAATTGAAAAAATAAATAAATAACCTAGAATACAAACGAATATCTAGCAATACAAATGAGACAACCAAAACAAAGGAATATAAACTACCTGAGCATAAAACTTTCTGATTTGTGGACCAGCATCTTCATCCAACCCCTAAACCCATTAAACAACAGAGAGGGAAGTAAGAAAAGTAATGTATAGCAGAAAGGAAAAACTGTTGCAAGAAAGGACATTGCAAGCACAAATCAGTACATCAACAAAAAGATCATAAAGATCACAAATCTTGTCCTCCAATGCAGTATCCATACTCAATTTTCTTTTCAGAACTTCTTTTCCTTCAGAACCAGTTTCTTGAAAATCATCTGACCTACCAGCTTGTTGTTCAGATGCCTGCAATTGCACGCCAGTTAGTAAAGGTACACAGCCCACGAGATTACAAAGACCTAAATGATTCAGATATGGAAATAGATAAACAGCCAAATATATAAACACACATACAACCATCAAAAGGAAAACATAGGCAA
This sequence comes from Pelargonium nanum, assembly GCA_036897485.1. Lineage (NCBI taxonomy): Eukaryota > Viridiplantae > Streptophyta > Magnoliopsida > Geraniales > Geraniaceae > Pelargonium > Pelargonium nanum. Next base: position 4,101 of record JAYMTF010003020.1, on the reverse strand, counting down.
CCCCTCCCCTCCCCTCCCCTCCCCTCCCAAAAAAAAATAATAATATAATTTCATATCTAGATATGGCAGACCGAGAAAGATCCATACATACCTTGGACTCCAAAGTGGGAATCCGCATTTTAATCATCTCTGTGACCTCATTTTTTATCTGTCGAAACTTGTCATCTTTCTCCTGCTTTGCAGACACCCCCATACTGACCATGACTTTTAAGTTTCTCTGTAGCAAAAACACATTGGATTAGTATTGGTTATTAGTTAATATCACAAAGTTATCAACAAACAAATACTCTAATGAACGGCCACATTTAGAATGAATAAGAACTTGCTTTATTCATTCATATAATCACTTGAGCAACAATTTCCTAGGGATATCTTGCTCCTTACAGAATATATTTTCCAATCAGAAGTAGGTGAAATATCTTGCAACTGTTTTTCCGTCTAAGTGCTAATAATCACAGCAATCTCTTCAAAAGGTCAGGAAACTTGGACAAATTTCAAGAGACAATATACATGATAGTAATAGCTGATGTTAGAACTCAAAAATATTACTCCCTCCGTCCCAAAATATGTGTCATGTTTCACTTGTATTTTTGTCCCAAAATAAGTGTCTTGTTTCCTTTCTAGGAAGTCAGTTACGCATGAATTAAATTGTCGATAATGTCCTTATAATAAGTTGGTTAGTATACCTTAAGTTTGTTACAACATGTGTATGGGGACAGAAGAGTAAATATACAATACTAACTAACTTCTTCTTAATTTTTTTCAAATAGAAAGCACGACACTTATTTTGGGACGGGGGAGGGGAGGAGTATTCAATTTTACATTATTCATGCCTATTTTTAGAATCAGGCTCAGTAACGGATACAATCATAACCTCAACATTATTGCATACATTTCATCTAGTGTCCAAACCCCGCACCTGATTAGTTGACACAGGATATCAAGAATGCACCAATATGAAAAGCAAATAGCAAGTTTACTGCTGTGACCAACATCTCATGATCCAAACCCCAGCCCATACCAAACTAGATAAATTCAAATCCAGATAAAAATCAAGATTGAAATAGTTAAATGGCCAAATAGTAATGAAAATATTAATAGTTTATTTTCATCAAAATTTCGAATCAGATACCTTTAGTGTTCTGAGCTGTATCAAGTGACCAAGAAAGCTCATAAGGCGATTGATCAACTCCTTTGATATTTTCCCATGGCTTGCCTGCTACAATCATTAGAAATGCTTAAACTTTTTTAGAAGTCTCAAATAATAGTGTTGCAAATACACAGATCATTGCACAAATCATAAAGCCAAGCATTTAAGAGTGATAGTCATCCTAGCCATCTTTTGGTACCGCTAATCTAGCAACTTTGGCAAGTTTGAGCTTTATTTCTGTAGGCAATCTTCTTTTCATTCCCTGGGAAGTATCGGCTTCTTGATTTTCCATAGGTGGTCTAGCTGTACTTGCAGAAAGTAAAATTTAGCCGTATGCAGTAGATTCCCTCAAACTATCAACAAAGTTCAAAAGCATCACAATGATTCCAAAACTTACATTCTGCAACCATTCTCTCCAACTCTCTAATTGCCCTCTCAAGCATGGAACCTTTCGACTTGATACTAGAACCATCCTTTTTGTGAGAGTGTGGAGTCTTCTGCAAAAACATAGGATGCGCAATAAATACAAACAGCATAAACAGGACAGAAGGAAACCTTTGCTCTCATGTGGGTCTTTCTGAGAGGTAGCTGACACGCTGTTTGTTTCATAAAATATGTAAATATAATCAGGATATCAGTGAAAGTTCTGAATTGGATGTTAAAGTGGACAGTTGGACAAATTGCCTAGTCAACAAACCTCATCCAAATTAAATCAAAAGACTGAAGTGAAAGTCAGTGCTAAATCCACAAAAAGAAGGAATGATTTGATCGTATAAATTGTACATGTTCCCCACATGCTTACTGAGTGTTTAAGGAAGTAACCCTAGCTACAACCCAACTAAAAATTGAAGCAAGTTGATTTGAATTAAATTTTCCATACAACTTGGGTTAAACATTTGAAAGTAGAGAGTCCCATTTCCAGTAATTGCAGTTTTAATTGAGTGTGTTTGAGTGACAAACTATATATATATATAGTATCTGTCCATTCTAGTTTTGTGCAAAAACAAATTTACAACAAAAATGTACATGTTTCAGACTATATTTTAGTTTTAATATAAAGAAAATGAGTAAGGCGGTCTCAGTAGAAGAAAACAAGATAGTGAAATATATGTTTGAATGCATACAGAAACAAGAAAGAATGTGTGCCCTTGAAGGGCATTAAACACACCAATCAGACACGTAGATTAGGGGGCATCATAGTAAACATCAACTAACAGATGGTTCTGAAAATATCATGTCACCAGAATCAGATAAGCATAAAATACATGGTCTTTGCACAAGTCAACAATGAATCGAAAAGTGAATGACTTGTAATTCTGATTTCATAGGTTAGCATAATTGGGATACTAAAACAAATATACGATTGATATGGAAATATCTCACAACCTGCAGATTCATGTCAATATCTAGATACAATGTTGAAAACACAACATGCAAAACTCAGATTTGCATTCAGCACAAAGTCAATTATTTGTCAGAAAAAAAATAATAATAATAACCACTTACTGTTGTATGCAAAGAGTACTTGGGCACATTAGTGTCAGGAAATTCACAAATAACATTCTTCTCCTTGACACCATCAACATTTTGCAACGGTCTTGCAGAATGGGATTTGGGTAGTGTGTGGACACATTTATCAAGGTATTTCTGATGCATGTCCTCATAAGGCCCATTTGCATGTTTCAGTTTGTTATTGAGGTTCTTGGACTGAAGGGCTACCATCTTCTGCTTCTCAATCTTCTTGGTTTCAGCAAGAGATGCAGAAGTATAACCATTTGAAACATTAACAAATGAAGAGCCGGCCAATGAGATTCCAGCCTCAGTAAATTTCTTTTTCGAAGGAACTTCAGAAGGATTCAATTTCTTCTGAAATTTCAAGTCTTTAAACTGTTCATTTTTTGAAGCCAAACTCTGAGATGGACTAGATGCGCTATTCTTTTGCAATGCTGTCTTTCCAGCTGCCACCTTACTCAATTTTGCATCTCTATTTGAAGTGCCACCATCATCATTTTCCCCATGAGGCTTTGGCAAATCTTTTTTTCTCTTTTTCTTAAGTTGCTGGTCAGGTGACACAGTAGGCTCGCTTCTATAAAATGAAAGGAAAACGAGAGAAAGAAGCAAATAAGTCAAAAGGGAGGGGGGAAGTATTGCAATCTTAAAAAGATCACAGAAATTCAAAGAATCAACTTTATGTAACATGAATCCAATAAAAACGTCTTCAGCTAAGCTCAGCCTGAATTGTTCATGAATCAAATCAAAGCAGTGAAATTACTACTATTAGAACCCCAGTATAGCAGCATTGACTAGATCTACTTTACCAAATGACATAAAAATTTCTGATGGGAAAGGTACTCATACATACAGACTATGGAGTCTAATAATTTTGTTTACTACATAAAGTATACGTAATAAAATTAAAGTATACACGGAATCATTCATCATTTCAAAATCCAGGTAAGAGTTTTATAACGACATCCCACAATCAAATCTTATGACCTTGATCTATCCACATACTCCACCTCTAACCAATCTTCAACTGGTGGAAATGGCCATCTCTCTATACTCCTCACTTAATCTTAAAAAAATTGCAACTATAAAATAGCAAAATTCACAAATAAAGAGGTAGTTAAAGATTAAGTTAACAGCAGGCACAAGTGCAGTCGGTGTGCACGTGTGTGAGCGCGCATTCATACGCTTGTATGCGACATTATGGTGATTGGGGAATCATTCCTACAAAAGATTATCTAATATTAATAATATGTATATTACTTGTTCTAATCCTTAGACAGTGTAGGACAGTAATACACTAAGAGAGCAAAGTTCAACATCATAATACAGAATTTGAGTTCCATCCATGAAATCACATGGCAGAGTTAACTACAAAACTATAGCTCCATGTAAATAGTATATACTGCTAACCTATGAAGCACGGGTACTCCTAAGAGGAGGAC